>CAICTM010000085.1:0-127757 GCA_903772945.1 Seminavis robusta | reverse complement strand
CAGCGAGAGGGCCACATCACGCACCGAGCGTGAGACGGGATGGTTTCCTCCATGGAAGACATCTATCATGATGGAGAAGCCATAGAGCTTTTCCTCCGCAATGCGACCATCGGTGGGAAACTTGACGTCGGTGGAAGTGATGGCAATGGCATCTTCCAAGGTGACGGAGGCTCCCTTCTCAACGTATTCCGCTCGAGCAGCCAAGTCCTGGACTGCCTTCGCTTCCGAATGGCCTTGGCACACCACTGAGAAGGGGGAGAGGCCTTCGCCCAAGGTGGTCCCTTGACCGTTCACGAAGTACTTGCGGAAGACACGATCCAGAATGTGTCCAGTGACCAAGGGTTTGTTCGCGAGGTTGATGGGTAGTGCTGAGGCCTGAGTGCGTTCGTCTAGTTGGGCTTGCAAGATCCCGTGTTCATTCCCCTTGGGGGACTTCGCGAGCAGACGGTGAATAACGGGAAGGTTTGCGTCATTGGCCACGTTGCAGAGGTTGTGGACGCGAGTGGCTAGGGCGACCCCGAATTTATCCGTTAAGGTTTTGTTGCTCTTCTCACGGTCATACTGGAGTTGTTGTTTGACAGTGGCCTCCAGTGTATCACGTAGGTTCGTGATTCCTGCGTTGAAGGTAGCGTTGGTCAGGCCCGGACCTACTGCGCCAAGCGCCGCCATGTAGGGGGAGAGTACCCGGTTTGTGCTTAGTTGGAGCGCATTTGCGCTAATTGGTGCGGCCACGTTAGCAGCAGCATTACTAGTGGATGTGTGACCTCCCGCGACCAACGTACTACAGGCGTGGAACCATTGGACCAAAGGGGCGATGGCAGCCTGTCGCGCAGGATCCGTGTGAGTCATCTCGGGGGTAAGGACTTCCGCACGGAACTGGGGAAGACTGTACTGTCCTTCGGGACGGACCACAAGGACGGCTTCAGAGAGATAGGATGGAAGAGGCATCACACGACGGACCCGGAAGACATCAGTGTCCGCGACACCACCGCCGTGGGGGCCACTGTGTAGCACAGGAGCTGGCGCGGCGGCAAACATCGTTCCTCCGTCAATAATTGTCATGTTGTGGCAGGTTACGTCAGCCGTGCGCTCGAACGCAGACATAGGAAGGACCACCGTAATAGCGCTTTGAAGGTCATTCCCCACCACGATAGCGTAGAGATTGTCGTAAGGAGAGACCTGGCTCGGATTCACGGGGTAGGCGTATAGTGAGTGTCCAATGTAGATATTCGTTTCATCATTTTGGAGGACGAAGCCAAAGGTGACAGGCGAACGAAGGCAAAATTGGCTCATAGCGCGAGAGGCAACATCACGATTTGCATTCGAGGCGCCGCCCGCAGAAGTGAGGATATCAGTGTAGTTTGGAGCATGTACCTCCATTGCCGCTGCACGAGAGACGAGATCCGAAAAATTAGAGCTGGCCATGGTGAGGGTCGAAAAGATACGAAACCTGATGCCGGCGCAAGAGATTAATCTAATCTAGGTTCTTGCCTTCAGCGTCGGCTGAATGAAGAATTGTGAGCTGAGAGAGAGACAACCTTCTTGCGATCGGCAGTTCAATGGCTGGTCTTGGCTAGGTCGCTGGCTTTAGTGATCATGTGGGGTATCCATTTCCGGAACGCAGGTGATGACCTGCGAGATGTAGAGATGTACTTGAGTTGTAGGTGAGGAGCGCGGGAATTAATTTTGCAAATTGTGAGATGGTCCTCTCGGCAACCATGATTAGGGTCATAGTTGCGAGAACCCATCAGGGTTCAAGTTTCCACGCTGCGGGGCGTGGAAACTCGGACGGGGGGTTCCCCAGGTGTGTTGCTGCTCAACACGGCTGTTGTCTGTACAAAGAAGCTGGCTGGTGCTTGTTAAGGGAGCTTACTATGCGGTTGATGGCTGTTGGTTCGATCCATGGCTGTTGGTTGAATTGATCGTTGCTTGCGGCAAGCGGCAAGTGTCCAGATTAATGGCTGTTGCCGATGGCTGCTGTGGTTCGGGCAAGTGGCATCAACTATGTAATCTTGACCCTATCCTGGCTTCGCCAAAACGAGGGGGATCCCACAGACAAAAAAGGAGGGGGATCCCGCAGACAGGAAATGAGGGGGGTCCCACAGACACTGCAGAGGCCTATTAAAGGGGTAGAGGGCTCAGGCAGATAGACTGCCGAGGTAAAGGGGTTGAGAACTCAGGCAGTTTACCCACTAACCATAATTTTACAGCTGTCACTACTGTATGTACCTGTAACTTTTGTAGCTTCTGCTGGCTTATTGTGTTGAGTACACTAACCTTGAATAATCATGATTTATTTCTACCCCTAAATTTTTAGAATCTTCAATTTCCAGTTTTGTTGGTTTACTCCTATCTCTATCCCTATATTTTGGCTTGACCGGAACAGGAAATAGGATATAGGAAATACCAAAAATTGGGGTAGAGGGCTCAGGCAGATAGGCTGCCGAGGTAAAGGGGTTGAGAACTCAGGCAGTTTACCTGCCGAGGTATACTCTCTCCATAGCGTGGAACCATCCAAGTTCGAGGGGGCCGTATCTCTTTGAATGACTTCAAACAAACAAAAACAAAAACATGAGCGCATCAACACTTGCCTACATAGTGTATGCTAGTAGGCAGCTTCTTGTAGGTTGTTTTGATGGTTTTGATTAGCTACAAAAGCTAGCTACTGTAGTCGGTAGTTAGACACGATTAATCAAAGGAGAGGGCATGATGGACCTTGGGATCATATGATTGTCATCAGAGAACTGTATCCTTCCTTTTGCTAATGTGCTATACAATGGTGCTGTGTCTTCCCCTCTAGCTAGCTTGCTAGGTAGTGACCCCTGGAGCTCGATGTATAGCTGCACAGATCCAATAGAAGACGATGATTTGGCAAAAGATGAAGAAAATAAAATTATGAACATTATGTCTATCGAGTCTGTTGGATTTCGTTGTCTGTTTTCTGACAGGATAGAAGAAGAATGGCGCCAAGATGACTCGAGAGGGAAGGATTCACTAGTCCTCGTCCGAAGGCCTTGCCTCCACTTTGCCTTGGGGCACATTCTCCCACTTTGGCCCATCGCTCCGTTGTACGACTGAACTCCTGTCGGTGGAACCACCCATTCCCGGGACCCCTTCTTCAGCCATCCCTCTATTGGTGGGAACACAAATCAAGGATAGGATCCGAGTCTACCTTGGTCTCTGTCCTCGAACCTGAAGAAGGTGGCTCTAATAGTGCACCAACACTGCCATCTTCAATGTGGCAGGAGAAGGCTGATCAAATCATCACAAAGCCAAGGATCACCATTGTGGTGAGACAATACCACAGTCCACATCCAAAGAAGTTCTTTTGTTGGAGCCTTAGTATGTTTGGTCCACTGTGCCACACCAGCAGACAATCAGGGAAGTTTACAAGGCAGCTGTCGGTTCAACCAGCCATATTACGGCCACTATGGGCAGAAATGACAGAAGGGTCCTTTGGGACTTGCTCCAAGGTCCGGGTGGTCTTTGGAAGGACAGTTTGTTGAGACAAACATGCTGGTTACAGTTGCAGTTCCTTGGATTTTGTTTCCCCAAGCACAGATTTCGTGATTGAATGGTGCTCCCTGCAAAAATTCATAAATCTCCGTTACTGAAGAGACGTCCCAGCTTCAAAAGGAGCATTCATTGGAATGATGTAAGCAGTTAGTGATTTTAACACACAACCATCAATGTGGCAGCAGCGGCTTTTTATCTTACCTTGAAACATCGCGATTGAAGGCAGAGTTTTTGAATGTTGAAAACATATGCGTAACCTTTGAGACATCCCTGGATTCAAAAGGTTGTTTAGCATTCCAGGCACACAAAAAAAGAGAACAATTGTTTGCAAATGCATGCTCACTTACCAATTGGAAAGGTCAGAATTAAAGGAAGTTGCACCTTCAAATGTTTGGCCGAGGGTATTCAGCCTTAACAAAAAATCAAGTATCACTTAGGTGTGCTGCACCGGTATCATCCACATATCATCAATACAAGAAGGAGGACTCACTTTGACACATCCCAGTTTCCAATGCCAGTTCCAGAAAACATAGTGGCACCCATGAAAGCTTGAAACAGTGCAGTCAGAGACCCAGTTTGCCTGCAATGCAAAGACACTGATAATTAGATCCCCACCACAAAAGCTCCACTCAGATCATAAAGAATCCATGTACTAGTTGTAGAACTTACCAGCCAGACAAATTGCCGTCAAACTTGGTTGCACCGTAGAATACCCTATACATCTCATTCACAGACTGGGTCTGCCTGCATAATCCAGAGAGATGCACACCAATCCACCTGAGGAATGGCTGAGCTTTTTCAGTTTCTGCGGTTTCCGCCAGCATCAACTTACCAGGTCGAAATATCCCCATTGAAAGAAGTGGCACCCGAGAATGTTGCGGCGATGGTGGTGACCTTGCTTGTATCTGGCATTTTCAGTGCATAGTGGGACAACGATTGTGAACATCAAAATCAAAGGTTTGCTAGTTTCAATGGAGGAGAAAACAACACGGGCTTACCCAAGAACTGATATCACCATTGAATGCTGCAGCGCTACTGAAGGTCGACTCCAATGATGTTACGCTGCTTGTAACCCTTTATTCCGAAGTGAGAGTTGCAGGTGTCTTAGTTAGAATATGAATCAAGGAGCTGCCTCTGCAAAGAGCAAGAATGCTTACCAATTGGATAGATCAGAATTGAACCCAGAACTTTTGAACAAATCCATCATGTCAGTCACACTGGAAACAACCCAGTTGTTCAGCGGCACGTTGAAGGCAGCTGCATCTGTGCACACGGAATTAGACAAAGTTTCATTCCATTCAAGGATGATTAGCATTTTCAAAATCATGCCAATGGTGCGACGAAGAAATAGCCTGAAACTGGACTTACTTAGGAAAACCGAATTCATGGAAGTCACTCCACTGACATCCCACATGCTCACGTCCCCATTGAAAGTAGCCACATTTGTAAGACCACTTATCAAAGAGTCTAGGGGAAAGACAACAGTGGTTCCGAATTGGTGAGTTCAAAGGCATCCTCCAATATGAAACACACAACAGCCAATACAACAGACAAAGCCATGTTGTGGCTCGCATACCAAAGTTATCAACTGCTTGCACATTCCAGGTAAGAATTGAACCTAGAATTCAGGAGGAGCATCAAAACATGATTAGAAATGCCACTTCGGTTGAACGTTGTACGCTGTACGTGTGGAGCCAATTCTTTACCATAAGGGCCTGTGGGGGAGTAGTCACCCTGTTCCAGAGCTGCTATTAAAGCGGTCTTGTCACCAAAGACTGCAACACAGTCAGTCAGTAAGTCAGTCAGTCAGTGAACAAACCTGTTAGCTGAAACACCAGAAATTCACTCAAGTCTCCTTCCCATGGCTTACCGGGAGTTGGAGCAGCAGAGGGTACATATGATGGCATGTTGGTGGGTGAACAAGAATGACAGAAGGGGCCTTTTGGACTGGCTCCAAGGTCCGGGTGGTCTTTGGAAGGACAGTTTGTTGAGACAAACATGCTAGTTACAGTTGCAGTTCCTTGGATTTTGTTTCCCCAAGCACAGATTTCGTGATTGAATGGTGCTCCCTGCAAAAATTCATAAATCTCCGTTACTGAAGAGATGTCCCAGCTTCAAAAGGAGCATTCATTGGAATGATGTAAGCAGTTAGTGATTCTAACACACAACCATCAATGTGGCAGCATCGGCTTTTTATCTTACCTTGAAACATCGCGATTGAAGGCAGAGTTTTTGAATGTTGAAAACATATGCGTAACCTTTGAGACATCCCTGGATTCAAAAGGTGTTTAGCATTCACATACAAAAAAAAGAGAAACAATTGTTTGCAAATGATGCTCATTACCAATTGGAAAGGTCAGAATTAAAGGAAGTTGCACCTTCAAATGTTTGGCCGAGGGTATTCAGCCTTAACAAAAAATCAAGTATCACTTAGGTGTGCTGCACCGGTATCATCCACAATATCATCAATACAAGAAGGAGGACTCACTTTGACACATCCCAGTTTCCAATGCCAGTTCCAGAAAACATAGTGGCACCCATGAAAGCTTGAAACAGTGCAGTCAGAGACCCAGTTTGCCTGCAATGCAAAGACACTGATAATTAGATCCCCACCACAAAAGCTCCACTCAGATCATAAAGAATCCATGTACTAGTTGTAGAACTTACCAGCCAGACAAATTGCCGTCAAACTTGGTTGCACCGTAGAATACCCTATACATCTCATTCACAGACTGGGTCTGCCTGCATAATCCAGAGAGATGCACACCAATCCACCTGAGGAATGGCTGAGCTTTTTCAGTTTCTGCGGTTTCCGCCAGCATCAACTTACCAGGTCGAAATATCCCCATTGAAAGAAGTGGCACCCGAGAATGTTGCGGCGATGGTGGTGACCTTGCTTGTATCTGGCATTTTCAGTGCATAGTGGGACAACGATTGTGAACATCAAAATCAAAGGTTTGCTAGTTTCAATGGAAGGAGAAAACAACACGGGCTTACCCCAAGAACTGATATCACCATTGAATGCTGCAGCGCTACTGAAGGTCGACTCCAATGATGTTACGCTGCTTGTAACCCTTTATTCCGAAGTGAGAGTTGCAGGTGTCTTAGTTAGAATATGAATCAAGGAGCTGCCTCTGCAAAGAGCAAGGAATGCTTACCAATTGGATAGATCAGAATTGAACCCAGAACTTTTGAACAAATCCATCATGTCAGTCACACTGGAAACAACCCAGTTGTTCAGCGGCACGTTGAAGGCAGCTGCATCTGTGCACACGCAATTAGACAAAGTTTCATTCCATTCAAGGATGATTAGCATTTTCAAAATCATGCCAATGGTGCGACGAAGAAATAGCCTGAAACTGGACTTACTTAGGAAAACCGATCATGGAAGTCACTCCACTGACATCCCACATGCTCACGTCCCCATTGAAAGTAGCCACATTTGTAAGACCACTTATCAAAGAGTCTAGGGGAAAGACAACAGTGGTTCCGAATTGGTGAGTTCAAAGGCATCCTCCAATATGAAACACACAACAGCCAATACAACAGACAAAGCCATGTTGTGGCTCGCATACCAAAGTTATCAACTGCTTGCACATTCCAGGTAAGAATTGAACCTAGAATTCAGGAGGAGCATCAAAACATGATTAGAAATGCCACTTCGGTTGAACGTTGTACGCTGTTCATGTGGAGCCAATTCTTTACCATAAGGGCCTGTGGGGGAGTAGTCACCCTGTTCCAGAGCTGCTATTAAAGCGGTCTTGTCACCAAAGACTGCAACACAGTCAGTCAGTAAGTCAGTCAGTCAGTGAACAAACCTGTTAGCTGAAACACCAGAAATTCACTCAAGTCTCCTTCCCATGGCTTACCGGGAGTTGGAGCAGCAGAGGGTACGGATGATGGCATTTTGGTAGGAACCTCAGTAGGGGCTGTTGTTGGAGCTTTTGTAGGAGCTTTTGTGGGTGCCATGCTCGGGGCTTTAGTGGGTGCCTTGGTGGGTGATGAACATACATGACAGAACGGGCCTTTTGGAGATGCTCCCAAGTCCACAACAGTTGCTGCTTCAGGACATGAAGTATTCTGAAACATGGATGTTACATCAGGAGTGCCAGTAATTTTGGTACCCCAGGTGCACAGATCATGGTTTAAAGCAGATGCTCCATCGAAGAGCTGATTGAATTCGACCGAAGCTGCAACATCCCTGTGCAATAATTAGGGGAAAACATTCAAATTAGCATTTTCCTTCAGAGCCAGCATTGATCCCATGTTGCTCTGATTTTATTACCAGCTGGAGATATCAACATTGAAGGCAGTAGCCCCCAAAAATACACTGTTCATGTATAAAACATTACCAGTGTCTATTGCAATTTTCAGTAAAGGTACAAAATGGTTGTGAGCATGTTAGGTATCTTTGCACCAAAAACAAGTACAATGAACTTACCCCATGTGCTAATATCACCATTGAAGATGGTTGCACCTTGAAAAGTATACGAAATAATTGTAACCTTGCTTGTATCTATCAAAATGCATCAGGGAGAATTAAGGTCAAGAAGCGCCTGGCTTCAGCACTCCAGCTTGGTTTAACTTACCCCAGGAACTTAGATCACCATTGAAAGAATTTGCAAGCATGAATGTTTGGTACATGGACGTGACACTTCTCGTGTCTTTGCATAGCAGAAGTCAAGTTTGAGTAAAAGCAGTGTTAGTACGCTCATCATGCATTTTGCCGCGACAATCATCAGAATGAACTCACCCCATGATCTGATATCACCATTGAAAGAGGTTGCCTCCTTGAAGGCGCCTTGCAAGTTCGAAACACTGCTGATATCTACAGTATCATTAACAATTTGCACAAAAGATTCAGGGACATGTGTGCTTGAGCATTTTATGTGCAGAGAGAGTATGCGTACCCCATGAATTGAGATTGCCATTAAAGGCAGTGCCTTTTGCAAAAGCGTAGGACAGAGATGTCACTCGGCTTGTATCTGTCATCAAATTCAAACAAAATCTAGTAAGCACTGTTTGGCATAGACAGAAGGATATAAAAAAACAGACCCCTGTACACAAAGTCTATACTTACCCCACGAACTGATGTCACTGTTAAAAGCAGCAGCATTACGGAAAGTATATTCCAAACTTGTGACGCTGCTTACATCCCTGTTGTATCAATTAAATAGAACTCGTGAGGCGAGGGCAAAGACCATCGGAGCTGGTACATTCCACAAACAGAATACTTGCCAATAAGATACATCAGAGTTGAACCCAGAGTTCCCAAACAAATAGCTCATGTCAGTCACACTTGATACAACCCAGTTGTTCAGTGGGACATTGAATGCAGCAGCATCTGTTACACATGAAAAACAATGAGTTGTGTTAGCTTCCCATTCAACTGTACACAATTATTCATAAAAGTCAACATACTGATTGTACATACTTTTGAAGACAGAGTTCATGGAAGTTACCCCACTGACATCCCACATGCTCACATCCCCATTGAATGTAGCTACACTTGTGAGAACACTAATTAAAGAATCTGTTCGCAAATTCATGTGAGCTCCGAGCATACATCGAAAGACAGACATAAATGCTCTGAGGATCACATACCAAAGTTTTCCACTGCCTGCACATTCCATGATTCAATGGAACCTTATGGAGCACAAAAGTGAGTCCGACCAAATCTAAGAACCATATTTTGGCATTGCGGTATACTGTGTTCTTACCATATGGACCCGTTGCTGAATAGTCACCCTGCTCCAAAGCCGTAATGAGAGTTGACTTATCCCCAAAGACTGCCATTGCAAGGAATTCGTAACAGTTAGCTGTTAGCTATATTATCAAAACACTGCTCTTCCAGTGCCACATCAGACAACTTACCAGCTGGGGTAACAGTGGGTAAAGATGATGGCAGTCTGGTGGGATTCTTTGAGGGTGCTGTAGTGGGTGCCCTGGTGGGTGCCCTAGTTGGTGAGGTGGGGGCACTGGTAGGAAACCGTGATGGCGGGATTGTTGGTGTTCTGGCAGGAACTGCTGTTGGTGAAATCATGGGAGCCTTTGTTGGGCTACCAGGAGACACAGCTGGTGGTGAGGTGGGGACACTGGTAGCACCAGTTGTTGGCGGGATTGTTGGTGTTCTGGTAGGAAAACCTGATGGAATTTTAGTTGGGCCTCTTGTTGGAGGCTTGCTGGGAGACGTTGTTGGACTACCCGGAGAAACAGTTGGTGATAAGGTGGGGGCACTTGAGGGACCTCTTGTTGGCTGGATTGTTGGTGTTCTGGTGGGACCACTTGTTGGAACTTTGGTTGGTCCTCTTGTTGGAGCCTTGCTGGGAGCCTGTGTTGGATTGCCAGGAGAAACAATTGGTGGAAAGGTCGGTGCATCTGTAGGAAGCCTTGTTGGTTGGATTGTTGGTGTTGCGGAAGGACTGCTTGCTGGAACTTTGGTTGGTGCTAATGTTGGTGAGTTCATGGAAGACTTTGTTGGACTACCAGGAAACACAGCTGGTGGTGGATTGGGGGCACTTGAGGGACCTCGTGTTGGCTGGATTGTTGGACTACCAAAAGAGACAGTTGGTAATGAGGTGGGGGGACTGGTAGGGATTTTCGGGCCGGAGAGGGCAGACACAACACTGATAGTCATTTCCAGCTGTGCGCCAACAATATCATTCAATGTAGGTGTTGCCTTTAGAACCAGTGAATTTGAAGAAGTAGTCAATGTTTGACTTGGTAGAAGGTTTCCCAGTGGATCTGTACCTGCCAATGTATAGGGATATGCAGTTTCCGACCTTGTTAAGACACCATTCTCATAAAACGCAACACTATCAAGAGAAGGTGGATTGGAGACGACCCGCATGGTCAAGTTTTTGGGGTTAGGAGCATTTTGCAGAGACCTGTGGCGGGATTGTCCATGAAACAAAGAGCCCAACACATCATTAAGGTCAAGTGACATGCCATTTGTTAGTTCTCCAATGTCATCCCCTGCATCAACATCAACCAGCATAAAAGCAGTGATCTGGCTGAAATATGGAGACTCCATACTCAAAGACAGGGCAACAGTCCCAGTGTTTTCGATCTCCTCGTTGTACTCCTGCAGAAACAAGGCCTCAAAGGCCGTAAGCTCCTCGTCCAGGGCCCCGGGACTGGAGGTCACGGTGAACTCGAGGTAGAAGCCATCGTCATTGGACACGGGTTGACCAACCTCGATCGCATCGATCATCGAATCAGAGCCGGGAAGGGAGCCGTATGCCTCCACAAACGCATCCATCATCTCTTGGCCTGTCCAACTGGTTGTTGGCCCACTGAAGGTAACATAGTAGTCTTCCTGCACCGAAGGGCTGCTGCCTGGGGACTCCATACTCAAAGACAGGGCAACAGTCCCAGTGTTTTCGATCTCCTCGTTGTACTCCTGCAGAAACAAGGCCTCAGAGGCCGTAAGCTTCTCATCCAGGGCCCCGGGACTGGAGGTCACGGTGAACTCAAGGTAGAAGCCATCGTCATCGGACACGGGTTGACTAACCTCGATCGCATCGATCGTCGAATCAGAGCCGGGAAGGGAGCCGTATGCCTCCACAAACGCATCCATCATCTCTTGGCCTGTCCAACTGGTTGTTGGCCCACTGAAGGTAACATAGTAGTCTTCCTGCACCGAAGGGCCGGCCTCTGTTGGTTCTTCAGCTATTCTGTTAGTGGGCTGACTGGTGATTTGTTGGGATGGTATACTTGTTTGGTCCAATGTTGGGTTGGGGGTCAAGGTATGTGTAGGCGATGCTGTTGATTCTATATCAGGGCTACTTGTTGGGTCATCTGTTGGCTGGTTGGTAGGTGACATGGTTGGGCTATCTGTTGGTTCAAAAGTTGGTTTTGGAGTGGTTAAAGATTGCACTGTAGGGTTGGCAGACGTCCTTATGGATGAGTCAGATAAAAATCCTGTGTTGGTGAAATCATTCAAAGCTTTCATGGTTGATGGAGTTAGGGTTGCCTTTGATATGGTAGGATATATGGATACAGGGGAAGGAGATGGATTGCTTCCATCATTGCCATCACCTTTATTGATGTTGTTGCAAACTCCTGACGAAGCACGGGGCCCTGCAAACATTTGCATACCAGCACATGTCTCCGGTGACAGCATCTTGGTTGTTGGAACCATTGTCAGCAGATCTTTTGTGGGTTTTCCAAGGGTTGCTGGAGAATTGGTTGTTAGCTGTGTTGGTTGTATCTTAGCATTTGGGCTGACAGGGGCCTCACTACTAGATTGCATGTTTGGAATGCCTGCAGGAGAAGGAGCCTGTTTTGGTGCCTGGGGAATGGTAACATCAGTGTGAAGATGAGGAGTAGGGCCTGGAACGCTTGCTGTTGGTGGGGTGTTGGTCTGGTCAACATTAGAAAGAGCCATTGGCTGAGCCACACTTGGTGCTGTATTGCCATTGGCTGGGGTTGATGCTGGTATCACAATGGATGGCAACATGGGATTGGTGCTTGATGCACCGGTAGCTGGTGCTAATGAGTTTGGCTCGTAGGTTGGCCCTTGTTCTGGCTGCTGGTTGCCATTGGTTGTAACTTGATGTTTATTGTCCATTGAGAATGATGGACTTGTTGCTGCTGGAGCAAAGGCGCCAGCATTGCCGCTTGGTTGTTTGGTAACAATGGGGTTGATGGCAACAGAACTGGCCGGGCCAGAAACAACACTTGGACCAGTTGCTCCCTGATTGAATACTCCACTAGGACTTTCTACAGCTGATGGGACATTGGGCAGCTCATTGTTGGAACTTGATTCTGTGTTTCCGGCGTTTGTGGCTACGTTTGGGGTGGGGTTTGAATCTGTGCTGGTAGTTGTGGTAGGAAGATTGGCATCTGTAGAAGTAGGCGGCCCTGTGTTGGAAGTGGCTGTAGGCGCAGATGCAATAGTTGAAGAAGGAGAACCTGTTACTAGTCTGTCTTGTTCTGAGTCATTTGTCTTTTCATTCCAAACTGTGTCTAAACTTGGAATCAGCTCAATCATATCACCAGGTCCCATCTGTTGAGGCTGTTCTGGGAGTCTCTCTCCTGTCCTGGGATCCACCAGTGCCACAAACAAAATGTCTATTGGTGGATCTTCTTGTTCTAGCTGTGATGGTCTGGCGATTGGGTTGGTTTCTTGTGTTTGATCATTGGTGGTGAGAATGGGCTGTATTGCTTGAGTAAACTGGTCGACAAAATCATCAACAACCCTCACAGGCTCAATTTGGGGACTCCCTTCTGTGTTGGTTCCAAAAAGTGGGTCTGTGTCGGAGCATCCATTGCATTGCACATCGGCAACCCAAAAGGTATTGGTAAAATTGTCATCTTCAGATGACTCAACCTGCATCAGCTGGACACCACCAGTTGGGATTTGGCGAATGTCGCATCGATCAATGAGGGCACCGTTGGTGGAATTGGCAGTGACATTGTTGTAGACTTGGGCAAAAGTATCTTCCAATTCATTTTTGTTCTCTAAGAGCAATTCATTGGTGGCAGGTGTGTCAGTCGTGTTGCTTGTGTCCGAGGAAGAAAAGGCGATTTGCAAGACACCTTGCTTGGCATCAGTGGCTTCAATGCTTCCAGCACAGGGGCCAACAGTGTTGCCGCTGCCTCCATCGATTCTTGTGGCAATTCCCGCAGTAGTAGCAGCCACCGTGATGGCCGCCGCCACAATTATGCCAATCTTGGTAGGCGTGGAAAGAGCCGAGACAGCAGCTGTCATGGAGGATGCCCCAGCTCCAGCAGCAGCCGACTGACTTGCCATGACTCCTGCGCCTATTCCAATGGCTGCTGATTGGGAAGCTGCTACAGCCATGTCTTGAACATGATTGTTCTCCTCCGGTGGCAGTGGTCCATCAGCATCGTTGTACTTCTTGCGTATCAAGCCAAACATGCCTAGGCAGTAGCTGAGTAGGAGCCTGGGCCACGTACAGGCGCCATACACCACGTCGTAAGCAGCGCTGTACATGGCCTCAAAAGCCACATACTGTATGGCGTTGTTGCGGATACCGCGTTCAATATCCATACTGGAAATGGAAAAGTCAAAGTTGCTGGGAGACTCACTCCAAGCATCATCATCATCGTTGTTCTTCTTTGGGTCTTCGTCATCATCATCATCATCATCCTCATCGTCGTCATCGTTCTCCTTGTCTCCACCTTCCATGGCGCCTGCTTCAGCCAAGCCGTCAAATGGATGCACGGGACCATCGGGAGCAGCCAAAGAGGTCCTAGTGGAGAGCAACATCTGCGATCGAAAAGGATCAAAAGCAGTACCTGCCGCATCAGCCATTTGGGAATCAGTGGGAACCGCGTTAGGATCAGGAACAGCAATCTCCTCTTCTTCCTCGTTGCTGTTGGGGGAAGAGAAAAGAGAGTTCATGGTGTTATCTTGATTGCTACTTGGTTTAAGAATTTCCAGGATACGATGGGTTACGATGTGGTCAGTGTGTGGACGGTGTGGGTGGGGGGTGGACTCCAGGTTGAACGTGATTGTTTTGTAATTTGCTCAGTTAGTTGAGAGCTGGGGATACAGCTGTCTGTGCTCCTTGTTTTGTTTGTGGTGATTTTGCTGGGATTTGCCTTGGTGAAGTTGCAGGGTGTGGGTGGGTGGAGCTGCGCTGATCTCGAGGCATTGTGTTGGCGGTGATGTGTTGGGGCCAAAAATCGGGACATGTTCGTCGTAGAATCGTCAAAGATGACCATAGTCTAGCTAGATAGTACAGAACTGAGTGGAAGCTTGTCTTGGGTGCTGGGGAAAGGAGAGACTACTGATACTTTACTTTAATACGCAATTTCTACAAAAGATTTAAAGGGAGCTTCGGGAGTCAAATTGATTCGGGAACTAGTAATTAAGAACGAAAGTCGCAATAGACAAGGAGATCTTGGACATTTCAGATCATCCTTCTTTCGGAATTAACAATTAAAAAGGCTCTTCCCTTCAAAGTGGCACCAATTTGACCACTGACTATTTACTCTAACTGGTCCCGTATGACCGAGAGGTTGGGGCGTTGGGGCCACGAAACACCGTTGACCGAGGCGCAGTCACCGGTGACCTCACCGTCAGGATGGAACCATAACAAAAGGGAAGAAGCTAAAGAAGCAGCGGTGTTAGCGGCAACTACGACCTGGTACATGTAGCTACAGTCGTACATGATATTGTTAGAGCAGGAAGACACCTTTGGAGGTAGGGTAGCTGCGGTAAATTATATGACCATACATTTTATACAAATATTCAGAGTAACTTAACCCTATATTTACCCCAACGTTCCTTCTAAACCGGTCTTCCAGTATCCAACAAAATGGACGCTTTAATTTTGGTAATAAAAAGGTAAGTGGACTGCTCACCCCTTCTTTGCTGCGGATTCCACTCACTAGCTTCCTGGTACGGTACCGGTAGCTAGCGGTAGCTAACGTAAATTCTATCCCTCACCTCATCCCTCTAGCTAGCTAGCCGATCGGCACTCGACGCTAACAATACCGTCAAGGCTTGCTACCAGGTAGTGCTCGCCGTCCAAGAAGAACCCGAAGAGATTTAATATTGGGAACGCAAGGCAACAGATGCAGCTAGCTAGCTCGGTTTGGTGTCTTTTCACTGCTGTACAGGTACGATGGTCAAACGCTAGCTCAGTAGTGCGAGCGAATAGTCAAAATGTGGGGGACGTAATAAGAGCTACTCAGTACTATTGACTGTGTGATCTGCATAGGCCGAAGCGCTTCTCTCGAAGGCCTTCCTCAGCAGAATCGAATCCACATAATGCATCGAACGGAGAGCGGGATGTCGGCCTTGCATGAAGCAAGTACAAGTAGTGTGGTTCTCCTTCCTGCTGCGTCAGAGCAATGAGCTTGCGTTGGATAAAGGTTGAGTGACTTTTTCTCCCGATATCAGCTGTAATTTGCAACAATATAGATATAGCTAGCTCTTTGGCATTGGAACTGATCCGACAAGAGCGTGGACAGTCAGCTTTTGCATTACTCTGCAAGCAAACTCCAAATCCATAATCAACGGATGATTCAGACAAAAAGTGCTTGAGGACGATCCAACAGCGTGGGCATGAGCATTTGCATTATTCTGCTTGCAGCTTCGGGTGTCTGTGAGCGTTGCAGTTTTCTGCTTGCAGTTTCGAGTCCCTTTGGCAAGCGCTTGTTTGCTGGCTTTGGGCGGCCCAGTGGTTTGCTGGTGGCCATCATGATACTGTACCATCAAAGGACCAATGACCATCAGGGTTGGGGTTACCTTTTTGGAGTGGAGTGTGTTGCACTAAGCCGCTGGCAACGACGGAACAGACATTTTTAAAAGTGCTACTAGGATCGAATGCTATTATACCACCATCACAGTTTTGGCGTTTACAAGTTCATCCTCGTGAGCCTGGCTTCTTCCTTTTGACCCTTGAAGCTTGCGGAATCTTTCGAGGTGCATGATGGAACATCAGCGCTGGCATGGATGCCATGCATTGCTCGGGCCAGTGTCTCATTGTCCTCAAGCACATCTCGTCTGAATCCGTTATTAGATGTTCAGCTTTTTTTTCATTGACCCAACACATGCAATCATTTGATTTATTCTGCGTTTGCCTTCAATTCTGCATTCGAGGGTCTTGAAAGGCTACTGGAGTACCGGTCGGCACTCAAACGTCGAAGCTTCGTCCAACTACCAATCCCTAGCTACAGGTCGCCCAAGCTTTGACTTTACGTGCATTGGATCGTCTGCTGGCTTCCTCCCTTAGAGATGGAGTGGTTATTTTCGATTCGATTGAATTCAATCTCTTCCGCTAGTCTTTCTCCCTTGCACCACGCTCCCTGTCCTCCTTCCTTTCCACCCTCCCCTTCTTTGGTTTGGTGCTGCTGGTTGGTCCGCTTGCGCTCTTGCATCCTGCCCTCCTCCTCTGCAGCCCATAGTCCCCTCTAACCCATAGCAACGTCTCCCTGCCTCACGCACATTGAATTCAATCTTTTTCAAGCATGGCAAGAGGAACTTTGAAAGTTTGCCTGCATGCATGCAGGTGACCAATGACCATTAGTGTTCGAGTTACTGCGTTCACGCTGTCATTGGCCTTCTGGGATACCTGCTGCGCAGAAGATCGCGCGACGAACAATTGGCTGCAGGGATGCGTTGTTGTGCTTTTCGATTCCGCTGCAGTCGGATACCAGTACGACCAGATCTGACCACCACAACAGTTGCATTGTTTCTGGCCTTTCTGCATAAAGGTTGCAGCGATAACAGTAGAGTGAGCTTCTAAAAAAGACACCGAAGGATCCAACGTGGGCAAGAAAGACAGGAAGTAACCCAGAGGCTCGCTCTAGCTAGTCATTGGTGACGACAGGTATGACAGGAGAGGGTTGCAGGAGAGAATTTGTGGAGTCTTACCATGGAATGTCTCTCCCTTTGGGTCGGTGCTCTACTATCCCGTATTACTGCACCGCTGCATTGCTGTTTGTCTAAATCGTGCTTTGTTGTGTGTTCTCTTTCTCCTAGATACAACTGAAGCGACTCTAGCTAGCAAGTTAGGATGGGTCAAGCACGCTATTTGTTTCTCAAGGGAGCATTTGAATGCGCCAAGCGTACTCCCGAGTGGCGACAATGGGTCAACACGACCGTCAAGGCCAACTTGGTGACGAGAATGTTGCAGCGCATGTTCCATGAAGAGAACGACGCGGTCAAGTTCTATGTCATTCCACAAGTCGTAGGACAGCCGCTGCCCACGACGGCCGAAGGTTTTGCCCAAGAACTCCGAAAACCCTTTCAGCAGTACGTTCGCTGCTACTTTGCTGGCAAGCAGGGCATGCTGCAGGGAGAAATCTCTCATGGGAGTCGAGATCAGATTGCTCAGATGGTACTCTTCATGATTGAAGACCATTTCCCACACTGCAAGCCGCTCCTCGAGGGAATCAAAACCATTGTGGAGGAAAAGAGACACATTTCCCAGTTTCAAGTCAAAAAATCACCGGCAAACTTTTTAAAGTACATTTATCTACATCTCGCCAATGACGAAGGGCGGGGAGAGATTCATGCAGAGTTTTACCGTGTCAAAGGATGGGAAGAATTCGTTTGCAGGGTCCAACAGGAAATCAACAACA
Source organism: Seminavis robusta (assembly GCA_903772945.1). Classification (NCBI taxonomy): domain Eukaryota; phylum Bacillariophyta; class Bacillariophyceae; order Naviculales; family Naviculaceae; genus Seminavis; species Seminavis robusta. The sequence continues at coordinate 110,177 of CAICTM010000085.1, read as the reverse complement.
GCATTCCGCGTCCTGTGAATGCTCTGCCCATGTCCATTGCACAGGCCAACCGCGTCGTTCCGAACGCTGTTTCGTCTTCTACTACTACTACTTTCGATGACAAACCACGCAAGGTTGCTCGAAGACGCTCCTCAGCCTCCGCTGTGGAACAGCCAGTAGCGGCTCCAAAGCAAGCACCTCCCGAAAACGTCATTCTCAAGATTGCTGCTTTGGAGGTCGCCACCACGACCGATGCATGGAAGGCCATTTGTGCCAAGAGGCAAAGTGGATCATCATCGACGGCATCCTATCTTCTCACAAAAGAGGAAAAACAAAACATTCTGACAGAAACACACCGCGAGATTATGTCTCGGGAGGTTGATCACAACAAGTACGTCCACCCAGCATTGACTTCGTCGGCAGCCACATTTTGTGAATGGTATGCCACGCCCCTGCAACAGTTGGCCATGACGTACTTTCAGGAAACTCGTGACGAATCCGTCGGTATGACCATTGGGTTTGGATGCTGCGATGAACAGCTTTACCACATCACGCTGCTATTGATACGCCACAAGTGGCCAGACTGCAAGCTATTGCACAAGGGACTCTATCAAATGGGCAAAGCACAACCCTGGAATGTTAGGGATACCACGAGCAAAAAGATCAAGACTACCAACTGGGAAACCAATCCCATCAAGGTCATTGAGTTCTTTAGGGGCAACTACCTGAGCGAGACACACAAGACTATGTTTGATTGGGAGTTCCGGAGTGTGGAAAACTACAGCCATAAATGTGCTGCTTCGACGCCTACGAGTCGCGCCCAAAGTAGTTTCAAGGACGAACCGACGTTGCGAGTCATTGACACGGTGTTTCGGAGTGATTCCTTTGGTCGAGCCCGCCATCTCATGGACAAGGTGCCCCATGGCAAAAAGACGGATGAGTACGTAACAGTATTGAGCCAATCCCTGGAACCACTCTTGAAGAAAGTCCGGGCGGAGCTATGGGGTGACGACAAGTTGGAAACGCTTCGGACGCTTGTCACAGCGCTACACAGAGGCTTCTTTGAGATTGTTTGTGGAGAAACCATTCACTGTGATGGGTTCTCGGCAGACAAGAGGTTCGCCGTTATCCACTATCTCGCCACCATGCAGTGTCCAATCTTGAAGCCTGCAATCACGGCCATGGGCGTTCATCGGGGTTACTTGAAAGAAAGCACGGTGAGAACAGTTCGGCCTCGTCTTGCTCTAGAGACCAACCAGACCTTCGCGCCCGTGTTGAGAGAGATCCTCCTGTACGCCACAGAACCGGAAAGGAATGGGTTCTTCAACTTGCTCAAGGGAAACGTGCTTTTGGGATCCCATTTCTGCGGAAGCCGGTTGGAAGAACTGTGGAAGGGCCCGGAACAGCTCAATGGAGACTGGAAACAAGATGTGTACCCAGGAAATGGCTCCTTCATCAAAGACACTGAAAATAGTCTCAGTGTTCATGGCGGTAGCGACGCGAAAAGCCAAGGCAACAAATCGCCAGGCCCAGTCAAAGCAGAGAATGGAGCTGACAAAGCTGAGGATGCCCTTCGCCACGACCATGGTCTCATGAAAGAAGTGCTGGCCAGATGCAAAAGTCTTCCAGCCAAACAGCTCCTTTCCGCATGGTTGGAGGAACACGACAAGGGGACAGTTTCGGATGTCATTACATCGATCAACAATACAACAATTGTCACTCCGCCCCCTTCGATCGCGTCGCATGCACGTGTGACACCGCCACAACCTAAAAGACAAACATTGAAAAAGGACAAGGAGAAGTCACTTGCAGATGCTACAAAACCACCCATTGCCTCCAATAGCACTCCAGTGCAGTCAGCTTCCCCCGTTGCCCTCTCCATGGAACACGACGTTAATACAAGGAAGCGCAAAGCCGATCGCGAGGTAGAACGACGAGCTGAGGCGTCTCGAATGGGCATCGAGAAGAAACGTGCGGCTCGCGAGTTGGAAGCACGCATGGTTCATTTGGCGCAAAATATGCCCACTCCACCATCCACGCAGTAGGCAGCTCCCTCCGGCAATAATTGGCTCGTCTTCACTACGATCGAGAAAGGGTTTGCTTCGGCGTGTTAACTCATTTCATTACTAAGCCATTCAGTTAGATTTCTAGCTAGCCTAGCGTGTACTCGAATAACAAAGGCTCCAGGGAGATCTCTTCTCTTTTTAAAAGAGTAACAATTCCGTCGCCATCAGGAGCGAGGGTCTCCGAGGCCTACAGAGTGGAGCGCGATGTCGCTAGCTGTTTCAATTCTCTCTGGAGGAAATCTCGATATTGAATCGAATCAGTTCATTTAACGGGAATTGTGAAAACGGAGAACAAACTGGCTCGCTCACTCCATCATACCGGTAGAGCAACGGTAACTACGACGCGTTCCAGTTTCATCCCTCCGCAAGAGTTACTGAAAGATTCCCACTGTCAACATCAATCTTGTGCACTTGAACTTGGAGGTGCTCCCCGGGTTTGAAATTTGTGTTGACCCCTTTGCATTTTGCGAGCGCCCCTCCACCGACCACGGGGATCACAACTTCGTTGCCTCTGCCAGTAGTAACAGCTCGCACGCGTCTATCTCTGTTTCCGGAGAGATGAATGCTGAGGTCTCTGACTGCGGCCTTTTGCTTTGACAAGGCCTTATTGTTGGATGTCAAAGGGGACGAGCCCTTTTTGATGGCGCGTATGTTGGAAATGGTGTTGTACGAGTCTGTTGCCTTTTCGCCAACTCGACGACACTCGGCCTTGGACATGAGAGAATCCTTGTAACCACAAAGAGCAGCCAGGATCTGTCGTTGGGCCATCCCGTCCACATACCGCCGAAGTGGTGCCGTGGCCACTCTTCCACCCCGAGCTTGACCGCTCCCTGCTTGTTGAGGCAGGTACGCGCCCGACCGTCGAACTAGGCCCTTGACAACATAACTATAAAGGTCCAAGCTGGAATCCACGAGCCTGTGACCACGCGTTCGCTGGAATCCATCTCTTCCGTTATCACTCCAAGATCGTGTTTGCTGTTTTGCGACGAATTCTTTGAGTGCCAGCCGTTCTTCCCGCTTCTGTGCTACCTGACTCGTTTCACGGCGTAGCCTGCTCCATGCAGAAATGCTCCTATCGGCCACTCCCAAAACTTGCCAAGTTCTGTGAAGCGAAGGATCCTTGCTCTTGTCCAATTTCCCATCCAGCAGATCAGATGCCATGGCATAGGACAATGCGACTGGGTTCGGAATGATGGCTTGTTCCACTCCAGCATCCAGCATCTTTCCCGTCTTTTGGTCAATATACGCCCAAACAACCACGGCTCTGTTTTGTTTCCTTGCATCGGGTGGATTGTTGTTGTTGTTGTTGTTGATGTTGTTGTTTTGTTGGTTGTGGTGGACGGTATCAAACGCCAATGCCTCCAACGCCACGGGTGGCATCAAATGGAGTGGTCCCAAGGGAAGATCATATCGACTGACGCCACGGTTGGCGGCTCCTTCTCTCAGTCGCTTCCGTACATCAAGGGGTATGACATTATTATCCAACTCACTACTACTACTACTACTACTACTGTCGTCATCGAGATAGATATCGGAAACGTCGGTAATGGCGACTAAAATCTCCCATTTGTTGCCGTCCGTCATTTTTCGTCCCGTGGTGGCTCGTGGACGAACCCCAATGGCATCATCTCGAAAGCTCGTTCCCTTGGCATCGATACAGACAAAGGGCATTTTGGAAAGATCCGCCAGTTTTTTCGGAAGAATGGATTGTTTGGTTTGGCACTGATCGGCATAGTCACGCGCTGCCTGGAGAATGGCCGGAGACCAAGCTTGATCTCCCATGGTGGTGGTGGTGTCAGCTTTTGGCGACCATCGCCCCATTTGAATCAAAACCTGCTTGGCTCCTTGTGGTGTCAAGGGCATGTTCATGCTTTGGAGGGCCTCTCGCACGTCCAGCTCCACACTACTATCTTCTGGTTGTATTGGCGCATTCTGATGAAGGGCTTCTCCCATGGCGAGACATTCCAAACGTTGTGTGATGCGTTCATCCGCACAAGTCCAATCTTGTTGTTGTTGTTGCTGTTGCTGCTGTTGTTGTGCCCGATTGGCAAATTTGCGAGCTTCAGACCCCGCTCGCATGGCTGAATCGACGACCCACCAACCTCCATTGATCAACGTAATGGATTCCACCAACGAAGAAGAAGGCTGTGATTGGGATTGTTGATCGTTCTGCTTGGTGATCATTGTCGTAGTAGTAGTAGTATCCACCACAAGACAGGATTGTCGCTTGAAACGTCCTCCCGTTTCGGCATCCATGGCTAACATCTGAGCGGCCACCGCCTGTTGCTCTGGGGTAATAATAATAGTAGGATCATTATTGTTTTGGTTGTTGTTGTCGTATAAAACGTCTCGTGCCAATTCCCACGAGTCAATCATCCTATGGTTTGTCTTGACAAGTTGTCGCAATACCAATTCGGCATGATTTCGTTCGTCCTTATCATCGTCCATGCGAGATACCAATTTGGCAATTTGTTTTTTGGTAATACTAGAGGTCGACGGTCGAATGGCATGACGACTCTTGTAGACCTCATCGAGAGCGGCTTCCTGGAATCCTACTGGGAACTCTGTAGCAGGCGTGTCAATATTAGTCGAGAAGGAAGGATAATCTTGTGGTGATGGTTGGTTCGTCCAAAGAGTGGTGATCTGTCCCATATCTACCACCATAGAAGAAGGGCTAGTAGTAGGGAGGTGGTCGTCTGATTGGGATTGGGATTTTTGTTGAGATACTGGATGGACTTGCAACGTGGGCTGTCCCTTTGGATTGAGTTGGAGAGCCGTGATTGCACAGAGTTCCATTTTCTTGTTTCGGTAGACTTCGGCCAGGACGGGAAGATCGTGTGCCGACAAGACGTGGAGTCTCTCATCCAAGTGGTGATCGTGCAGAATCTGTGTCAATGCATTATTATTATTTTCAGTCTTGGACGCGAAGAGGTGTCGTCGTCGTTGGTGCTGGTTATTATAAAAGGGGAACTTGGTGGTGGATGGACTTTGGCTTTGGCTACTCACACCAAACGATTGGACGTTTGTCAGGAAGATCAGGAAAGCATGCGCAATTACTAGTGCAAGTACCGGGGGGTGCGAGTGCCAACTCATGATGGCTGAGCTGACAGCAGCTGTGGTGACGGTCAAACAAAAACCAACTCCAAATCCTGTTTCCTATGGCACACAGCCAAGCCAATGGAGGAGAGTGCGACGAACTGTACTATGATAGCAAGAATATCAGGACCTTTATTGAGGCAGCTACGGTGTTATAGGCCGGTATTCATGACAGAGGCTATGATGCTATGATTGTGGGGTTCAGGTTGAGTACCAGTGTTCCAGTTATGCTGTGTTCCTGTGTACATCTACATGTATGCCATACTCACCCAGTATGAAACAGAAGGCTGAAACAGAAGGCTACCTATGGGAATACAACCTAGATAGCTATCATAATTTATCTAAGCCACAAGTGTAAAGACACCTCTAGCAAACTTCGAAGTTACCGTTGAGGTGCGATCAATATCCTGTTTTTGGCAGAAGAATTGTTCGACAAAGACACAGCTTCTTCACAAGTGCCGTTCAGTGCTTGTGCTGTGTCTGCGTCAGACAAGTCTGAAGCCAGGAGTTGGTCTGCGACAACAAGACTGAAGCAGTCACGGTTGACTGAGTCCAGTCACGGTCGATCGAATCCTGTCACGGATCGAGTCACCGTTCCGAGAGCAAGCCAGTCCCAGTCACACATCGATTGAGTCCAGTCGCACATCGAGTCCAGTCGCAGTTCCGAGTCACGGTACGATTCGGAACTCCCTTTTAAGAAAGTCGAGTCAAGAGTCGGGAGTCAAACGTGAAACAGTCCAAGTCAACGTCCGGTAACTCGAAGTCAACGTCCCGTAACTCGAAGCAAGTCTAAGCCAAGTCAACGTCCAGTCAGTGAGGTAGTTCCTCAATAGGAGTCAACGTGAAGACATCCATCTAAGGTACAGACACAGATCTAAGGTACCATCAGTGAGTCCAGGTTAAGTTACCTGAGTGGCATCGTTTGTCAAAGAAGCCGTGCCAAGTACAGTGCAAGCGTAGAAGTGTGGAGCCAAGTCAAGTGCAAACATCCGCAGTAACGCAATCAAGTTAAGGTCCAACAAAGTGCACCGAAGGATATCAAGTTACTTGAAGAAGTCAACAGCAACGTGAATGGCTGAGCAAGTCAATCCAGAAAGTAGGACGTGGCAGAGAAGTCGAGGTCGATTAAGAAGAATTGGTGTGACCAACCAAGAAGAAAACGTGCAAAGTGGTACAGAAGCGGGTCAAGTTGAAGAAGCCCCAAGTGAAACTCAAGTCGAGATTGAAGAACAAAGCGACAGTATGTCTGACACAACCGACATTACGAAAGCAATAAGCAAGCCCCCAACATTTGATGGAAGCCCGGAGAACTACATGATGTTTATGATGAGACTCCGTTCCTACTGTGCTATCCATGGTGTTCTGAGGCGCTGTCTAAGGAGAATGATCTACCCGAGAAAGAAGTGAAGAGTCCGGTGATACAAAAGAGCAGAAAGCTGCGAGGAAACGCAATCTACTAGCCATGTGGATTCTGCAAGTGTCCCTCACCAGTGAGATGTTGTTCGGACTTATCTTTGCGGCCATTACAGTGAATTGGCCAAGTGGGCTAGCGTATCTAGTTATCCAAGGACTTGAAGAAAGATTCCGTCCAAGGATACAGTCAGTCGAGTGGAACTCCGTTTGCAACTGTCGACATTGTCCATGAAGAAGAAAGAAGATCCAGTTGTCCTATTCAACAGAGTCAGTGAAATCGAATGTCAATTCTGGGATCCAGTCAAGCAGACCAAGATCAACCAGTCAGAGCTCATATCAGCCGTCATTGCAGCAGCACCAGAGCAGTACCAGTCTATCATCACCGCAGAGCAGCATGTCAAAGGTGCCAACCTGAAACTGCAAGACCTATGTGATGTCATGCATCAGCACTGGAGAATGACGGAAGGAAAACGCCTGATGAGTCGAGCCAGACAGGACAGCAGTGATGACGAGAAGGAAATGCTATTGTCGTCCCAATGCAAGTTGGATGAAGGGTGCGAGAGATGTGGCAGACAAGGTCATGTCGAAGCAAACTGTTGGGACAATCCAATCAACAAGAAGAAGAAACCAAGTTGGTTCGTAGCTTCCTATGAGAGAGAAGCAACAGCAGGAAGAAATCAGTGCAGGATTTGAAATACTGAGTTAGGAAGAGTCCAATGCTGCCTACATTTCTAGAAGTCGAAGAGGGGAATGAAAGCAGAAGAGGGAATCCAAAGTGAATCTACATTGTTACATGTCAAGAAGAAGAATCAAAAGAAGAAGAGTGAGTGGTTCAGTCTAGTGGAGAAAACAGGGTGTTACAGGCAAGAGCAATTACAGGCAAGAGCAATCAAAGGAGAGCAATCAAAGCCACTGGAAGAGGGTGTTATAGGCCGGTATTCATGACAGAGGCTATGATGCTATGATTGTGGGGTTCAGGTTGAGTACCAGTGTTCCAGTTATGCTGTGTTCCTGTGTACATCTACATGTATGCCATACTCACCCAGTATGAAACAGAAGGCTGAAACAGAAGGCTACCTATGGGAATACAACCTAGATAGCTATCATAATTTATCTAAGCCACAAGTGTAAAGACACCTCTAGCATACGGCACTGGTGGTACCACCCTCTGCAGCGAGGAGAGGAAAGAAAAATGAGGGTGGGCGATGGGTGGTGGCAGTTGGGTGGGCATCTTTGGATCTTTGTCTCTTTGCCACGGATGAATTCTATTCGAATCGATTCGATTCGATTTGACTTGACTTGATTCGAATCTCAAAATCGATTGATTAATCATTCGAATACTATCGATTTGCGAAGGATTCGTCACGCTCTGAGTCAGCGACCATCACCCTGACAAGTTCCCAAAGCAAGTTCCCAAAACTTTTTCTTTCCCATAGACAGCACGAGCTTAGAGTCTCGACCATGGCGGCAACCTGCAACCGCAAGGTTGTGACTACGGCCATTGCGGCATCTGTGGATGCCGCTTCCAAGGCTGCATCCGAGCCTGGGGTTGCGTTCGTTGTTCCCGAATCCATGTACTTGAAGGATGCCACAAAGGAGGCTGATTTTGCATCCTTTCCGGTGAGTGATGCCTTTTTTCGTGGGTGGGACTGCGTCATGTCAGAACGGGCTATGGCTACTGTTTGATTGGTATTTGTATTTGATGGCGTCTACTACCAGTATCTTTCAATTAATCATGCTCTCGCTCTCCGTCTATATCATATCATAGTTGATTCCAGTAACTGTCAACAAGGAGACCCAGGCCGTGACAGAATCTTCTTCTCGCTTGACCGAGGAAATCATCAAGGAACACACGGGCGCTCTTGGCTCGATCTGTTATGTGGTCCGTCGACCTGGGTGACCCTTTTGCCGCGAGGAGGGACTTGCTCTCACCGAGCTCGCGGCGAATGAACACAAACCTCTCGAAGGCTTCGAACTCTTTGGTGTTATCAAAGAGACGGGAGTCGACGACAAGGGGTTGGCAGAATTCACGGAATTCTACCCATATCCCCTCTACAAAGACGCCGAGTTGAACTTTTACAAGGCACTAGGTAGTCGCAAGTTATCCATCCCGTTCAACCCATTCAAGCTGGTGGGAGGAATCTTCTCGCTGATTGGCATCAGTGGACGTCTCAAGGAAAAGAAAATTGAAGGGAATTTGGTGGGAGAAGGTATCAAGCAAGGAGGTGTCATTATCTTTGACAAACTGGGCAAGCCCAAGTTTGCTTACTACGAAAAGACGGGAAAGGAGCTTCCTGTCGATGACATTTTGGCTGCTTTGCAAGCAGTCAAGAATGAACAGAAACAACTGAATGGACAGTAGTATAGCGCAAAGTACAGTAGCTCCGGCAAATCAAGCAATGGAGCAAGAAGGTACCGACCGCAAGATGTGAACACTCCTCGGTCAGCAGGCCATTGTTACTTACTCGAATGCTCACAAGAGTCTGAATGACGACATCCATCACTGCACGTGCCTGCACGTGATCACTGATGGATGTTTGACCAAGCACTCCTGGGTTGACCGAGAAAGAACATGCCTCCTTGGAATTGTTTGGAGAAATGAACGCTGTTCAGATTCGGCTACAGTAGTCGTGTCTTGTCTACTAGCTAGTAGACGATGCAGTACTTTCACTTCATAGACATCACATTACATAATGTAGTTTTTGATGTACTAGACCGCAGCCACCACATCTAGCCAATCCACCATTACAATACTATTCTTCGCCAAGCACTGGCAGGCCCAGGTTCTTGGCGGTATTTTCAGACTCAGGTAGTAAAGATTCTGTATAGTGGTGACCGTATCAGAGTTCAGATTAGTTTAGGAGGATGGGTAAGATAACCAACTCGATCGCTGGGTAGCACGATACCTAACTAGGCTGCGTGTGAGTGTCATCCCACGATAGAGACATCGTTCGTGTACTGACCCAAAATAATACGAAAGGAAGCCGGGCACATATCGTGCGGTAGTGCCGGTGGTACCGATCAAGTACCGCACTGACGATGCCTGAGGCAGCGGCTTTCTACTAGCTAGCTAACTAGCTAGCTAGAGAGCCAAGGAGCAGGAGACACAAGAAACGAGTCACATACGAGCCCATCCTTGTTTGCTCGCTCCATGGATACCCCCGGCGTGACAAGTAAAACTTTGCCATATTCCCGATGCGAAAGAACTTTTGAAGCGATGGCAGTTCCTCCTCACGCTGCTTTGATCTATGTACTCCTGGGGATCTGCTTCTTGCAGCCTACGACGGTCAGCGCAATGGAGCGAATCCAGCTCAACGACAAGGACATGCCTAGCTGGAGGTCAGGGAGGCGGCAGAAGACGATTCGTTTCGGAAACCCTGGCCAAAACCGACGCATGATGAAAGCCCTAGCAAGTCAGGGGCAGGACAGGCGCCTCCATCGAAGAAGGTCGCAACGAGGAAATATTTTTGCCAACAGCAGTGCACGACGAAATGGCAAAGGAAGAGGACGGTCGGGACGGAACTACAACACCGTATCGAACTACTATTGGAGCAGAAGTTCCAAGAGCAGGAGCAGTCAAGGAGACAGGGTGGGTCGTATGTACTACTTAGTGACGCGACCTGTCTACAAGGGGACTGGCATTGGACGATTTCCACCTGGTTGGAGGCCAAACATGATAAGACCTCCAGCTCCACGTCCAACGGGGCTCCCTACGAGACCTCCACACCCAAATACGTTTGCCCCCGCTGAAACACCAGAGCCACTAGTAACACACCCTCCTGTTATCACCCCTGGACCAACATTGGTAGCTACTCCCGCGGCAACGAGTCCCAACTCCTCGCCAGTGCCCACGAGCCCAGGAACACCCACTGCAACCACGACACTCCCGGCCACAACTACCAACCCATCCAACACAACGATCACACCAGCCACCGCGCCCACAACTCCTCCTACCACAGACTTTTCCTTTCGGACCAACATGGGCTTGACCTACTTTTCAGACCAGCCAGAAGATGTTGACCGAGATCTAACCGCAGCCGAATTCGCCGAGTTACAGATTCTGATTGGGGAGTTCTACACGGACCTCTTTCAGGCTGACCCAGTTTTTGCGACAAACTTCCGATCGTACACTCCTATCACTACGAGCAAGACGTATACGGCAGGAGCTGTCTTCCCACCAGGAGAGCCACCGAGCATTGCCCTTTTGTTCGACTCCAACTTTGTCTTTGCTCCGGGGACAGCTATCACCGATGTTCAGGTTCTACAGAAAATGCTGGACGCGGACTACGAAGGTTTCATCACGAACTACCTAAGAAGAGCTTCCGGTGCAACGAACCAGCTAGACCTAGTTCAGCAAGTGTCCTTCAACGGAGTGACTGGGGCCACAGTGTGAATGTAGCAATGAATTATAGTTTCCCTGCAGCCAAGGTTGCCAGAAGGACCAATGCTCGAAATAGCGAGAATAGGCCATCCCGAGGGAGCTGTGTGGTTGAGATATCAGGAATAGAACAGGTTGGGAGGGCTGGAAATCACGATTTACTTTCTTGCCCCTGATCCCACAGAACCTAGTCCTGAATTTCGACTGTTCTTTGCTTAAAATTTCGTTAGGCCGTAGACACGCACAAACACACGCACAACATATCTGAAAGAAGATGTCCATGATGACAAAAATAACAACTACTAATCATTGTGACAAACAAACAAACATGATGCACCTTCAGCGTTGTAAAAGGGATGACACCCGTAGGCAGGTACGTACACTGAACCGGTACGACCGAGGATTTGACTCGACTCGACTCCTCCCAAATCCCAAATGGCAACAACGAAGGGGCAAGGCAAAAGGGGCAAGGCACAAGAGGCAAGCCAAACAGCAACTGTAATGAAGACTTGCACTCGCTGCTACGACGTACGATTGAAACCTCCAAAAAGCACTTTACAATGGTGTGGTAACAAGCAACAAACATGCTAGCTATCTCGTACCAGGGTAGAACTGATCGGCTGAAGATGTGATCTTCGGGCACAGCCTGCCGAGTCGAGTGACAGTCGTCTTTAAGTTAGGATGTGACTCAAGGAAAGATACAGCAGTCGGCTACCACGAAGAAAACAACGGCCGGTGGAATCGAATCGATAGCTACAGTACATGACGCTTGTGGCCTTGTGGTTCACTGGCTGGCTCTGCTGCAGTACGGTACGGTAGGAGGTGCGTACCCAGAGGTGCGGAGCAGATGGACACATGAGGAGATAACATCAATCATGCATCACGAGCCGGTTGTTTCGCGAGGAAGAGTTGACTGTCACTCTGCAACCATCCCGTGCGGAGCAACGACCCTGTCATAGCGCTCCAGCCGGGGTTTCGTGCACGTGAGTTCCAAAGCATCATCGCTGCTTCCGACAAATGTATTGTTCCGTGCTTGCTTGCTTGTCACGGTCGTTGATAAGGCCCAGCCCATACCGGCACTCTCCCTATTCCGCTGATCTCAACTTGGTGCTAGCTAGCTAGCTACCAATCTTGCTAGACACCCCTGACGATCGGGGGGGACTCTGGGGGGAGTATCTGTCAAAGCCCTGCGTACGTATATAGGGATATCGAAGCACTGGCAGAATCATTCAACTAACTCCAGAGCTGCCTAGCTAGACAAGGAGAGAACCAAGAACAAACGATGAAACTCACTAAGACAGTTCAACGTCAAGCAAAGCAGGCAGATCGTGCTTGTCCGGGCATCATGGAGAATCGAGTGTTCCGCCGCTCCATGGTCAGACAGTTGCGTACCGGCTGGACGCCGGCGGAAATGAATCTCGGTAGATCAGTCAACTGACGGTGTCCCTTGCCATGTTACTACTAGTAGTAAATTTACTAAGTCTTATAATTTGAGTCTATAGACAACTGTACTTTAAATGTACGGGATGGGTACTTCTTGGCCACGCTCCATGATACATGTATCTAACTCGAGCACTCGTACCGGTAGCCGGTTCAGGTATTTTAAAATACAGGCACCACTACTACAGTACCGGTATGGTACCACAATGACTCAAAGACTTTTCGGAAGGAAAGTTTCTGTTCTGAAACTCCCAGTCGAGTCAGATTAGAGTGAAAGTTGTTCCAGAAAAGTTCACTGGAGTGTGACATCACTTTCAATCATCACAAAAAAGATGGTACGATGTACGATGAACTAGTAGAGTACGGTACGAACCAGAACTAGCTCGCTGGCTACTACCGGTAGGTAGCTAGTAAAGTAAGCTTGAACGAGTGCATTCCCAATTCCATGACAGGGAGCTGTCAAGTGTGAAGGCCCGTGTTACAATGTGATATCGTCTGCAGACAGGTATCCCACAGCTCTGATGCTGATTCCATCCTTCTCATGAGTGAATCGTGATACAGTATGACAGAATAATCTTTCGTGCTTCTGACATTAGTTGCTGGCTAGCACTACTAGCTAGCTAGCTAGCTAGCCACCGGTAGCTAGCTAGTACCTGGTAGGGTGAAGCACTTCTGACACAAGGCATCAACTCCGCCCACGGAGTTGCCAGTGGTTTGACGGAAGATTTTGACACGGAAGCAACACAAGCACCAAAACAAGCAGTTTGGGCATCATAAATCAGACCTCTTTTCAATCCCCCCTCACAGTCGAGGTCCACTTTTGCTATCCAGCGTCCTCTTCGAAATCATGATGAGATATCCCGTTGCAACGGCTCTTTTGGTTTGCTTCGTCGCGTCCGCTGTTCCGAAATCTCACGCGGCGAGCACCTCAGTGGCAAAGGCGGTCAAGTCTACACTGACCAATGACGCCACCAAGAACGTCAGGTCTCCATGGTGGCAATCAGATTTTGATGTGTCCATTGATGAGTTCCCAGACCCGGATGTATCGTGGTGCAGCTCCGCGGAGGCTCCCACCAATGACACGGACACGACCTCCCAGCGCCCACATTTGGAGGGCGTGAAGACGTATTTACTGCCCTCGGATGCAAATGACGGTTCCTTCAAGAGCTACCCGTATGTCATCAGTCCTTCCTCGGACGATCAGAAGACTTTGGCCTTCCTTTCTTCGTTCATGGAGCAGAATCGTGGTTGGATCAATGAGAAGATACTTCAATACGGAGCGGTTCTTTTCCGTGGCTTTGATGTTGTGACAGCCAAGGACGTGGAAAGGGCTGTGCTTTCCTTCGAGCCAGACTTGAGCGATGTCTATCGTGGGACGTCTCCCAGGCACTCTCAGGGTGGCAGCCGCTTTGTCTTTAGCGCCGCCGAGGTTCCCGTCCACTATCCCATTGCCCAGCATTGCGAGATGTCGTTTCTCAAAGAGGTGAGCTCCATTGTGCACGTTTCCGTTCGCGCAAGCTGTTGCCAATCACCCTGACGCATACCGTACCGTACTGGTATCATTTTGGTTCATAACTTAGGTGCCTCCCAAGCTCTTCTTCAGTGCCCTTCGCGTCAGCTCTCAACCGGGTGGCGAGACCGCACTGACAGACTTTCGCCAGGTGTACAGAGATCTGCCAGATGATCTGCGCCAGAAGCTCCAGATGAAGAAACTACGATACACCCGAACCCACACCAAGGATGGCATTTCGTTCACTCATGATGTGGCAGCCATGCTCAGCTGGCCCGAGATGTTCAGGACTGACAACAAGACGCGAGTGGAGGAACTCTCTGCTTTGGAGGGAATGCCCGTAAGGTGGGAAGGGCCCAACGAGGACACGTTCGTGAGCGAGTTTGAAACCGAGGCCTTTCAGTTGCACCCCGAGACGGGGGAGCCCGTTTGGTTCAACCATATTCAAGTTTTCCACTGGACGTCCTTTACAGCCGAGCTGTTTGGTGCGTTCAGACGGACAGGAGATATCCGATACCTAGGCCGGGCTGTAATGATTGGCATCCACTCGTTGATCAAGTACGGAATGATGGGGCAGAGAATGGCGCTGCATGTCAGCTTTGGAGACGGCGAAGTCATCTCGATTTCAGAAGCTCACCACATTCGTAAGGCCGTGCACCAGAACACGGTTTATAATCGTTGGCTACGTGGCGACATTGTAGCCATTGACAACCTTTCCACTGCGCATGGACGCAGCCCCACGTACGACTCGGGCCGCAACGTCGTCGTGGCGTGGACGGCACTCGTTCCCAAGAGAGACGCGATGGCGAAGATGCATCTGACAGCCGACATGGTTTGATTGAGGGATTCGCACTAAGCCGAGCAAGTGCAGGAGCCCTGCTATATACATGTTAGAATCTTGCATGTTTCATAAACGCTATACTAACAAACGCTACAATAGAGCCAAGCACAATGTTGGGTACTACCTTCTGGTACTTAGCTAGCTAGCTGCCTGCACTATCTACTGAAGATAACTCTAATCTGTCATTATGGAGTCGAATCGAATCAAATGAATCATTCAATCGACTCAGTCCTTTCCTCTGCCGAATCGGAAGCTAGAAGAAGCCAAGTTTGTTGTGGTCGTAGGAGATGAGCATGTTTTTGGTTTGACGATAATGGTTGAGCATCATCTTGTGGTTTTCTCTTCCAAATCCAGACTTTTTGTACCCCCCAAAGGGAGCATGGGCCGGGTAGGCATGGTAGCAGTTGACCCATACTCTCCCGGCTTGAATGGCTCTGGGTACCTGGTATGCCTGATGCATGTCTCGTGTCCAAACTCCGGCCCCGAGTCCATATTCAGAATCATTGGCAATTTCCAGGGCTTCCTCTACCGTCTTGAACGTAGCAACGGCAGTGACGGGGCTGTGTGTGTTATCAAGAAGAAGCAAACAAGGCAAAATGAGAATATCAGAAATAGATAGATAGATAGATAGAGTAAAGTATACAACAGCCATGCACCAGCCACAGCGAGACTGTGATCCAGTGTGTTGTGCTTGTTTGACTGCTTACCCAAAGATTTCTTCTTGAAAAACGCGCATACTGTTGGTCCCCGTGAGAATGGTGGGCTTGACATAGTAGCCACCACCCAGCTCGTCCTTTGCGGATCCCCCGGTCAATACTTCGGCACCCTCCTTTCTGCCAATATCCAGGTAGTTCATGATGCGATCATGCTGTGCCAAGGAAACTTGAGCTCCCATCATGGTTTGTGGATCTAGTGGATCTCCCATTTGAATGGCTTCGGTCCTCGCAATGACTTTTTCCATGAATTTGGGATAAATATCTTCCTGAATGAGAAGACGCGAATTGCACGTGCAGACTTCTCCTTGATTAAACGCAAACAGCACGGCGCCTTCCACCGCCTTGTCCAAAAAGGCATCGTCCGCGTCCATGATGGAATTGAAAAAGAGTTGGGGACTCTTGCCCCCGAGCTCCATCGTTGCCGGGATGAGATTATTAGCGGCTTTCTGAAGAATGGACCCACCCGTGAGAGTGGATCCGGTAAAGGCAATTTTGGCAATGTTCTTGTGCCCCGCCAATGCGTCACCTGCCTCGCTTCCGTATCCCGTCACGACATTGAGGACTCCTGGTGGCAACACGTCTTGAATGAGTTCCATGACGGCCATGATGGATGTCGGTGTTTGTTCGGCCGGTTTGAGAACAATACAATTTCCCGCCGCCAATGCCGGAGCGAGTTTCCAGGATGCCATGAGGAGTGGAAAGTTCCAGGGAATGATTTGTCCCACAACCCCCATGGGTTCTTGAATGCACAGAGACAGCGTATCTTTATCGAGTTCCGAGGCCGTGCCTTCTTCGGCGCGAATGACTCCGGCAAAGTATCGAAAGTGATCGACAACCAAGGGCAAGTCGGCATTGGCGGTTTCTCGTACGGGTTTGCCATTGTCAATGGTTTCAATTTTCGACAATCGATCGGCATTGGCTTCAATAATGTCGGCAATCTTGAGGATCATGTTGGAGCGTTCCGTGACGGATGCCTTGGACCATGTCGTGTCGAAAGCCGTGTGAGCGGCGTCCACGGCCTTGTCAATGTCGGCTGCTGTTCCACGGGCCGCTTGGATAAAACTCTTGCCGTCAATGGGAGACACATTGTCAAAATATCCGCCTTCCGTGGGCTCTACAAATTCGCCATTGATAAAGAGTCCGTACTTTTCGGGAAGATCCAAACTGGGCATGACACTCGAAACCGACGTGGCCAGGGTAGATGCCGTCCTGTGGCGTGGGCGTACCGGTACCATGGAGCGGGAGAGACCCTTTGAAAGGGAAGCTAAACGGGGGAGTTGGACCAACATCTTTAAAATAGAATTAAAATGGCTACTAGCAATGTTTGGAGACTGACTGCCTCTTTTGTTTTTATTTTGGATTGGACCCTTTTTTATGAAGAGACTGAATGGAGTTACCACAATGCTTTTGCGGGGAAGACTCACCGAGGATGACAATGGATCGAAGACTGGATCAAACTGCTTGCAAGCAACCATGGATATAACCTTGAAAGATACGCGTACCATTTTGTGTCAAAGCAAAAAGATCGTACTGACGTGTTCGGAAGCACCGATGAATGATTCGATTCGATTCCAAGCCAGCTATACTGGTACTGGTACCAGGTGGGTCCAACCCTTATCATCATCAGCAGCCCTTCTGTTCTTTCTTTCAAATCCACGTGAAAGGGTTGTTTAGAGCAAGGTGGTTATTAATAAGTCAGCGGGAGCTGCGATACCTCGGCAGAAAGACAAATAGAAGAACGATGATCATGTTTGAGATTGCACCCTTCTTTCAAGATAGCCCTGGCGACAACACCCGACTTCGTCATGTGTTGCCGCCCGGTATCATTCCCTCATTGTAACCTTCTTTTTTATTTAAGCTAGCCCTGGCGACAACACCCAACTTCGTAATGTGTTGCCGCTCGCTAACCATAATTTTACAGCTGTCATTCCCTTATGTAATTGTATTCTTTGTAGCTTCTGCAGGCTTATTGTGTTGAGTGCACTAACCTTGAATAATCATGATTTATTCCTACCCCTAAATTTGTAGAACCTTCAATTTCCAGTTTTGTTGGCTTAAGACTATCTCTATCCCTATATTTTGGCTTCACCGGAATAGGAAACCGACTACGTCGTGTGTTGCCACCCGGTATCATTCATTCCCTCATTGCAACCTTCTTTATTAAGCTAGCCCTGGCGACAACACACGACGTAGTCGTGTGTTGCCGCCCGCTACTCTATAATTTACCAGCTGCCATTCCCTTATTGTAACTTTAACCTTTACAACTCCTGCTGGCTTATTGTGCTGTTGTGCTGATTGCACTAACCTTAAATATTAATGATTTATTCCTACCCCTAACTTGTATTGAACCATCAGTGTTCAGTTTTGTTGGCTTATGACTATCTCTATCCTTATACTTTGGCTTCACCGGAATAGGAAATAGGAAATAGGAAATAGGAAATAGAATAAGTCAGCGGGAGCTGCGATACCTCGGCAGAAAGACAGATAGAAGAAGGAGGATTATGTTCGGATTGCACCCATCTTTCAAGCTAGCCCTGGCGACAACACCCGACTACGTCGTGTGTTACCGCCCGGTATCATTCATTCCCTCATTGCAACCTTCTTTTTATTAAGCTAGCCCTGGCGACAACACCCGACTACGTCGTGTGTTGCCGCCCGCTACTCTATATTTACCAGCTGCCATTCCCTTATTGTAACTCTAACCTTTACAGCTCCTGCTGGCTTATTGTGCTGTTGTGATGATTGCACTAACCTTAAATATTAATGATTTATTCCTACCCCTAACTTGTATTGAACCATCAGTGTTCAGTTTTGTTGGCTTATGACTATCTCTATCCTTATACTTTGGCTTCACCGGAATAGGAAATAGGAAATAGGAAATAGCATTAAAGGGGTTGAGAACTCAGGCAGTTTACCTGCCGAGGTAATAGGAAATAGGAAATAGCATTAAAGGGGTTGAGAACTCAGGCAGTTTACCTGCCGAGGTTATCAGATTCTATTCCACGAAGCCAGGGAGGGCCAGGCTCCTAAAGGCAAAGAAGAGTGGTAATCCACCTCGAATCCTTAAAATCCGCCGAATGGTAGATGTCAATATCCATGCGGCTTGTACCGTACCTAGGAGGAAGCTTATTCCCTCGAAAGCTCTGGCTGGCTCTGGTCATGGACCACGGGTCAACCCTACCCGTAGCGATAGCTAGCTGCCATGGATACGCCTTGTCACTGCTTCGGCAAGTGCAGCAGCCGCGCATCCATAATCCACCGAAGCATCTCCAATGCTGTCAATCTGATGTGTCCGGAGGAGCGCTGGGTGGATCGATGCGTGGCTTTCATTAGGTCTTCTTGAGGAGGAGGGCGGCGACGCGTCGTCAACCGGTATGATACGAGAGGAAGACCGGATGCTGATAGCCGTTCTCTTGTGAGTCGGCCAACCAGGCAGCAAGTGAGATAGAAGGGGGATTCAAAGACGGCGATACGAGCTATAGCTTTGTTCCTATTTTACATGTAGTTTATTGATCACAAGGGAGTGCTATATGGGGATCAATTGACACCCCAAACCAACTCGGGCGGGCGGGGCAACCATGCAAAGAGCAGTCTTGATAATCCGATAGAAAGGAGGTGGATCAAGACAAGCAATGGGTTCGGCAACTCAAGGTTGAGTGGCCCTCAGAGACTCCACGTGGTCTGTCTGTTTTCTGTTTTCCGTATTCCCCGGGACGGGAGGATTTGGGAAGATGGAGGAGAAGAGACTGGAGCTTTCTTCCGAAACATCCACTTCTGCTGGTGATAGAATTCTGTTGCAATCTCTCCACGCTTCGTGAAGGGTGAATGCTGAAGACCCAACTGTTTTTACCGAAGCATCACTGCATGGGGAAGGCTTCACCTCGGGCTGCTGTTGCATAGTGGATCTGTCTGGTTGGGACCAAGGAAGAGCCCCCGTCTCAGTCTTCAAATTTGACATGATCCAAGAAGCCCACACCATCTTGCCTTTTCCATCTTTAGTGATGGAACGAGTGGATGCACTGCAGCGATACAGCAAGAGAAGATATTCTGCAACAGACAGCACCACAAACAGTAGGGTCAAAACCATCAGTGCAAGATGCTCTGTGGAGAGAGGCGAGAAGCCAGTGTAGCGAGCAAGGAAGGCTCCATCAGTGACAATGCAGGAAAGAGCATCCACACAGTATTCATCTGACCCATGGTACTGGAGAATGTTGAGCGCTCCTCCTGAAATGGCCCAGAAAGTAAAGGAGAACACATACATCCAAGAGAGCCATGGTGGGAGGTTCCTTGATGGAACCAGCAGCCCACCAAAAAGAAAGCACAGAAAGATGAACAGTGCATAGAAGAAGGTGAACTTGCGGTAGTCTCCATGGAAGTACACACAAAGAGTCCTCCCAATCTGAAGAGCCACCAAGAGATGGACAGCCGAGAAGAGTATTTGCACAGCCAGGGACTCAAAGGACCAGCCAAGCACCACATAGCCCAGGATGTGGGCCACAATAAGGGAGAAAAGTGGTACAGAAAATGAAAAGGTCTGCGAAGCAAGCTGGTAGGATAGCACAGAAACTCTCCTATCATCCATTTCCACCCGATGTGCTGTCCACATCTTACAAGAGAGGTGGATTTTGTGTCGAAAAAGATTCACGGGAAGACCAATATAGAAGGTTGACACCAGGATCTCTTGAATGGGAGAGCCACCATCAAAACGAAGCACCATGGCAAAGAGCATCAAAATGATTGGTAGTGACAGCAAATCTGCCAGATCTGATCCATAGTTTGCATGGAGACGCTGGCATAGGAAGGAGGTCTTGTACAGAAAACCAATGGTGTTCTTGTAGCAGCATGAAAGAACTGCCCAGCTTGTTGCCTGTGTTATCTTTTGAGACTCCTCCTCCACAGTGGTAGGAACTGAAGTAGGATAACGCACTTGGGAAAGGGACTCTACATCCTCTTGTTTTTGCTCCCCGCATTCAAATGTTTCAATACTTGTGGACATATCCGCCATGGAGATTTGCCTAGACATGAGAACAAGTGAATCTTGCCTTGTCATCTCTAGGATTTTTGGTTGGTTTTCTGGTGGAACATTTGAGCTGGCATTCCCCAGGTATCCATTCATGATGGCACCCAATTTTCGGCGGAAATTCAACGCAAAGGCTCTGTTTGATGCACAATCTCTCTCCATCTTGAGTAATCCATTATCAAGGACAATAATTCTGTCGAGGTATTTCAGGACTTCCTCTGATGGATTGTGCACTGAAAGGATAACAGCGCAGTTGTACGCATTTGAAAGAAACTGCACAAACTCCATTACTTGGAGAGAAGATGCATCATCAAGACCACTCAGTGGTTCATCAAGAAGAACCAACTTGGGTGTCAAAAGGAGAGTAGTAGCAATGGCTAGAATTCGCCTCTGGCCACCACTTAGGTTCTTTATCTCGGTATCAGAAAATGGGTTCAGGCCTGATTGCCCCCCTCGGCAATAGAGCTTCTTCACCATGTCTGAACATGCAGTAACTTGTTTGATCTCTGCCCCATAGATTGAAGCAGTGATGTCCAGATATGCTGAGGCAGTCATATTCTCCATCTTCACTGAATCTGATTGGCGAAGGAAGGCAACATCACTTTCAGGGCAGTGCATTTCAATTTTCCCTGCAGAAATACTTAAACCCTGAAGCTTCTGACGACTCAAAGCTGCCATGAGGGTGGACTTTCCAGAACCAGATCTACCAAAGAGCCCAGCTACAGAACCTGAACGGATTTCTAGGTGGACATCTTCAAGAACTTTGAAACCCTGCTCTGCTGTCACAATTGACAGGTTCACGACAGAGCAAATTTTAGTGTGCACAGGAGTCTCATCATGTGAAACATGACACTCAGAAGTCCCATCTTCTGTGGCCACTGGCTCTGTTGCCTCTGCTGTGGCAGCTTCGGCAAACAACTTTGGCAATGGCAGCCTTGCAGCAGCTGTGGCAATGATGAAACTGATGGCAATGTACCACAAGATCGTTAGATCTAAGGGTACTGGCACAAAAGTTTCTTCAAGCTCAAACAGTGCTTGGCATTCATTAGGATGTCCAACAACAGAAGCACAGTTTGGACCACTGCATTCGTCTGCAAGCACAACCAAGCGATTGCTCTCTTGTTGACCATCTTCATCTTGGGAGACAAAGCCAGCTACAATGCTATGAATAGATTGTCCTTGCACCTTTGCCAAGTTCCAGGTATCAGTTGTCTGCCACAATGTAACCTTTAGGTCAACTTGTCCAATGGTGGACTGCACACCAAATCCATCACTGCCACACCGAACATCAAAGTCCTTGCTGCTAAAGTTTCCATGTGAGCATGCCAGGTGGAGAAGTTGAACTGATGGCACAAAGAATCCATGTGCAACACAGGATGAAATGTACCATGATCCTTTGGGTCCCAGATGTTCGTCTTGAGAATCTGAGAGCCAAAGAGATGTTTCCAAGGGGCGAGTGATTCTTGAACCTGCTGTTTCGGCTCCAGCCCAGACATTGCTCATAATGTCAATGAATCTCCTTTGGTTAACATGGTCCTTTTGGCTTGAAGCAGCCAGTGCAAAGGGGTCATAGTCACCATCCAACAAAAGTACTTCTTCTACCATCATGGTTCCACTTGTGTTCTTTGGAGTACCAATAGACCTAATGTTCTCATCATGGCGAAACATGCAGTGAGATGAGACACAGCAGGGCAAGTCAGAAATCTCTGGATTGTAATGCTGGGAGAACTTGTTTGACATGTCACACAGAGGATGCTCTGTCAAATTCACATAAGTTTCCATAGCCAATGAGAAGTTCTTGTCGTGCCATCGATCACTAGCTGATGGGGCATCTAGGATGTACTGCATTGTAGTGACACCAACAGACTGGGCCGCTTCTCGGACATCTGCTACGTGATTCATGACTCCAATGGCACCAGCACTGATTCCAATAACAACAAGCTGTTGGATGCTTCCTTGTTGGAAAGCTCTGTCCTGCCAATGAGATATGGCGGTACGGAAGATGTCCGATCCACCATGAATAAAGTCTCCGACCTTGCCCTTGCGCACATCTCCCAGGAACAGGTCTTGGGTGCAATAGGGAACAAGCCACTTGGTGTAGCTCTGGAACGGATTCTCTACCTGTGGATCCTCCGAGAGAATGGTTGTCCCTTCTATGATTGGAGGGAGCGTTGTACTGGAGAATTTGAATGGCTCACTCAATGCCTTCTCGAGGCACTCGTCTGGGTTTGTACATGCTCCTCCTCCCTCAAAGACAATGATATGTTTCGTTTCATCGATAAGCTGCAGCGTTTGACTGTTACTATTGACAACAGCAACATTGGAGTAAATCCCAGCAGGGCTTCCATCGGCACAGGGGATGACTGGCTCGAATGCTTGAAAGACAAGCGACGCTTCTGTGGCGAAGGCGAAGAACGTCACATGGAGGAAGAGGGTGTGTTGTATCATACTACTATATTTCTGGCTGGCAAGCAAAGGTTGGCGTTGATAATGAGAGCAGACAAAGGCGTGATAGCTGGCGTGTTGCTGTGTTGGACGAGGTGGTTTTTTCAATTTTGCTAATGCTCTGATCATGCACCTCTTGGTAGCTGGCTACTAGTAGCGCTATCGTTGCAGTTTTGAGATTGCAAGTTTTACTTGCACACCGAGTGGCTCAGTGCCTTGAAGACTTAACATTCTTATGACCTTCCGACCCCCATGATTGAATCTTTCAAGTTTTATTTAACATCCAAATTCTTAATTAAGGCACTTGGTGATCAAGTAGGATTGAAAATGACGGCCGATCGCCAGGCGTTGCTTCTTTTAATCCGATAGCTACGGGTAGCTTCTCGAACTCGGCATCATCCAGAGCAAGGAATTGCCCAAAGTCAAGGGAGGAAAGAATTAATTGAAGAGTCGTATGGTACACTTTGTAGACCTTCAAAGTACAAGTTTTGCAACTCGGAGGTCTGTAGGAGTTCCAATACATGAAGCACCCACTCAATAGACCGGGATGCCTTTGCTACAGTAGCCAGGTTGATGGGGAACCATTGCAGACAGTCGAGGATGGACAAGTAAGTAAGTCGTTGCCATTTGCCACTGATACCGGTAGCCAGGAGTAGTGACCATGCTACTCCCCAGCCAAAATGAGGAAAGCCGGAAAAAAGGGGAAAACATCTGGAAACAAATAAGGAACTCCACCTGAATGTTCCTAGGAGCATGACTGAAAGATGATTTTGTGATCAAAAAGCCACCATCTGCTGGTTACCGGTACCAGATCGATGTTAGGTTGCCTGTTTTCTTAACAACATGCATTTTAAAAATGAGGAAATCCTCATTTGTGCTCCGGAGTAGCATGTAAGCTTGGAAGTTGGAAGAGTTGCCGAAGACAAGATCGATGTACGCTATCGGAAATGGGAAAGAAGTAATGCTGGGCTTTA
Organism: Seminavis robusta; assembly: GCA_903772945.1. Taxonomy (NCBI): domain Eukaryota; phylum Bacillariophyta; class Bacillariophyceae; order Naviculales; family Naviculaceae; genus Seminavis; species Seminavis robusta. Next base: position 86,299 of record CAICTM010000085.1, on the reverse strand, counting down.
TCATTATCTGCTTCGCGAGGTGATACTGTACCACAACCCCTATTTCTTTGACGTAATTACTACCGAACGCTCAAAGTTCGATGTTCCAACCGACCACAAGCCGATGTTAAATCTTGGACCGACCATTCGTGGCATCTTATTTCTGGAGCATGTCTTGTGTCAAACAGATTTAACCCTGACGGTTGCCGATTAGCTGGATCATGGGTTCGTTTAAAGAAAGGGGTCCAAGAAGAACAGAAAGTGTCCAAAGCTTTGTCCAAACGAAGGACATTAATGAGGGTCTGATAATGACCGGATCTTGGTGTCAAAAAGATGCGTGGGAAACCATCTCTTGTTTCTTTCTTCCAAACCAACTCCAAGCAAGTTCTTGAAAGGCACATTATTGGCTCTTCTTTCCTCCCTTACCTTCATTTTTGTTGGTCTGATTGGCTAGAAGGTTGGTGGGGCACCATGCCCTCTCGACGCACGTCTCTTGCGTTTTCTGGTAGCGGCGGCAGCACGAGTAATCCCTTTAAAGAAAATGAGGATTTGAAAGGCCAATTGACGGCATTGCGTGGGATTTCATCGCGGGTGGAATTCAATGGATGGCGGTTTTCGTTCTTGACGAAATTTGACGCGTATTTGGATGCGGCTGGCAGTGAACGGGCATCGGATGCCTATGCGGACTTTAGCGACACCACGGCCAATCTAGTCCAGATGGTTCATCAAATGGAAGGACTGGTAGCCAGTGGCGCGATTGGTTTGGGAGGAGTTTCTGTCAAGGGTCGTCAGTGTCTGGAAGAAGTCAAGAAACACTGTACTGCCGCGTCGGATGCCTTGGCGGAATTGTTGCCTGGATCCGCTACCACAGCGGATGCCGTGGACCGTGGCTACACCAATTATCACATGGGAGCCATTCTCATTGGAGATGGATTCAGTCTCTACACTTATCTCACCATGTGCGATCAGATTTTGCAACGGCGAAAACAAGAATGGCTGCAGCATCCGGAAGTGGCCGACAAGCAAATTCTCGAAGAAATGGACAATTATCACAAAAAATTGGAAATCTTTTGCGATGTCATGAGAGATCTGGGCTTGTACGATGCCATGATGAAGGCCAAGGAAATCAATCAACAGCAACTCGATGATCCAGATGATTTGCAGTCCATCTTGTCGGCTCTATCAGATCATGAACACTTGGAAGACAATAAGGACTATCAGACAGAAGACACGGAAGAATCATCCTCATCAGAAGAACAGGAACAGGAATTTGCTGAACCTGAACCTGAACCTGAACCTGAACCACCCAAACCAATCGTGGCAGCCCCAGCACCTGCTCCTGAACCGCCCAAACCCATAGTGGCAGCACCTGCTGCTCCTCCAGCATCCAAGCGTCCCTCCGTCGTCAAAAAGAAAAAGGCCGTGGTAGACGATGAACCCGATCTACCGAGGACGACCAAACCAACCGGCAAAATGCAATTGCCTGGAGGGGCAAGAAGAGGATCGATGCCGACGCCTAGATCCAACAACACCCAGAACAAACCAACAGCAAATCCTACCAAGAAACAAGCTCCTTCCAATAATCCACCACCTCCTGTATCCCAAAAAGCATCGCGACGTAGTACCATGCCACCACGGCCACAAGAAGCAGTACCCACACCACAGTCCACACAACAAGCACTCAAACCACCACCACCCAAACCCAAACCCAAACCGCAAACCAAAGTGGCCATTTTGGATCGTATCCTAGCACAAGCCGACAAGGAAGGAGTCGCACAGGTCAAACAACCCAAGCCAAAGAAAAAGAAACGTCCCAAAAATCAAAAAAGACCAGACGACGATGAACCAGACTTGCCTCCTACGGCGAAACCCAAGGCGGCACCGCGATTGCCAGGAGCCGGAACGCGACGGGCATCCATGCCGGCCGATTGGGGACGAGGAGGCAAGCCTCAACGACCGTCTGCTACTAAGGAAAAACCGGTGGCGCGCAGTCGAGAACCACAACCCTACGGCATGGGAGGATCCGTACCGAATCAACATGACGACGGAAACGGAGACAATGATCCACCCATGTCCAGACGACGTCAATCGCAACCCTACGGCATGGACAAGGATCTGCCACGCCAACGAGAACCACAACCGTACGGCATGGGTGGTGGAGGTGATGATGATGACAACAATGATCCTCCCATATCTCTCAGGCGTGAGTCGCAGCCCTACGGCATGGACAAGGACTTGCCACGCCAACGAGAACCACAACCGTATGGAATGGGCGGTGGAGGAGATGATGATGCCAACAACTATCCTCCCGTATCTCTCAAGCGTGAGTCGCAGCCCTACGGCATGGTTGGTGGCGGTGGTGATCGGAACAGTGGCCCGCCAATGTCGCGACAACGAGAATCACAGCCGTACGGCATGGCAGCGCCTCCTTCTAACAAACCAAATTCTGCTGCTGGGTCTCCATCAGCCGACAGCAGCAAGAACAACTCGCCACAAACCAAGCCAGGCGCCGGAGCTGGGGCAGGAAACACAAAAGCAAACTCTGCAAGCAAACCAAAACCCAAAGGTGCCCCTGCAGGCAAGCCAAGACCCAAAATGCCTGGTGACGATTCCCGTGGGGCTGGGCGGAAGCTGTCCGCCAAAGAAGCCAAGGAGAAACCACTGCCCAAAGTCAATGTGCCAAAGCGCTCTTCCAATGTCCCGGCTCGCATTACGAAGAAACCTGACTTGGCTGCCCGGGAGAAGGCTCGCAAAGAGGCAGAAGCAGCTGCCAAGAGGGAGGCGGAAGAAAAGGCCAAGAAAGAAGCTGCAGCAAAGAAAGAGGCAGAAGAACGGACTAGGAAAGAAGCAGCCGCCAAGAAAGAGGCTGAGGAACGTGCAAGGAAGGAGGCCGCTGCCAAGAAAGCCCTTGAAGAAACGGCCAAAAAAGAAGCTGCAGCAAAGAAAGAGGCCGAAGAGCGGGCTAGAAAGGAGGCCGCTGCCAAGAAAGAGGCAGAAGAACGCGCCAAAAAGGAGGCCGCTGCCAAGAAAGCTGCGGAAGAGAAGAAACGGCAAGAAGAAGCTGCCAAGAAAGAGGCCGAAGAGCGAGCTAGGAAAGAAGCAGCTGCAAAGAAAGAAGTTGAGGAAAGAGCTAGAAAGGAAGCTGCTGCTAAGAAAGCTGCTGAAGAGAAGAGACGCCAAGAGGAAGCTGCCAAGAAAGAGGCAGAGGAACGGGCCAGGAAAGAGGCTGCAGCCAAAAAAGAAGAGGAGGAACGAGCTAGAAAGGAAGCTGCTGCTAAGAAAGCTGCTGAAGAAAAGAAACGACAAGAAGAAGCAGCCAAGAGAGAGGCTCAAGAGAGGGCCAGGAAGGAGGTGGCTGCCAAGAAAGAAGCTGAGGAACGAGCCAGGAAAGAAGCTGCCAAGAAAGCTGCGGAGGAAAAGAAACGCCAAGAAGAAGCGGCAAAGGAGGCAGAAGAGAGGGCCAGGAAGGAGGCTGCTGCCAAGAAGGAGGCTGAGGAAAGAGCCAGGAAAGAAGCTGCCACAAAGAAAGCTGCTGAAGAGAAGAAACGCCAAGAAGAAGCAGCCAAGAAGGAAGCAGAAGAGCGGGCCAGGAAGGAGGCTGCTGCCAAGAAGGAGGCTGAGGAAAGAGCAAGGAAAGAAGCTGCTGCTAAGAAAGCAGCTGAAGAGAAGAAAAGACAGGAAGAAGCAGCCAAGAGAGAGGCTGAGGAGCGGGCCAGAAAGGAGGCTGCGGCCAAGAAAGAAGCTGAGGAGCGGGCCAAAAAGGAAGCAGCCGCCAAGAAAGCTGCCGAAGAAAGGAGACGCCAAGAAGAAGCTGCCAAGAAAGAGGCTGAAGAAAAGGCAAGGAAGGAGGCTGCTGCCAAAAAAGAAGCTGAGGAACGTGCGAAAAAGGAGGCAGCTGCCAAGAAAGCAGCTGAAGAGAAGAAACGCCAAGAAGAAGCAGCCAAGAAGGAAGCAGAAGAGAGGGCCAAGAAGGAGGCTGCGGCCAAGAAGGAAGCAGAAGAACGTGCTAGAATGGAAGCAGCTGCCAAGAAAGCTGCTGAAGAGAAGAAACGTCAAGAAGAAGCTGCCAAGAAAGAGGCCGAAGAAAAGGCAAGGAAGGAGGCTGCTGCCAAAAAAGAGTCAGAAGAACGGGCCAGAAAGGAGGCGGCTGCGCAGAAGGAGGCTGAGGAAAGAGCTAAGAAGGAGGCAGCAGAATCAGTCGCACGACAAACAGAGGAACCGGCTGAACACAATGAGAATGATGCACCTGACAATAATCCTAACGATGTCAAGGCTCGTCTTGCGGAACTAAAGCGACAACAAGCAGCTTTGATGGCTGCCGCTTCGATGCCCCTAATGGCACCCATGAGAGCTCCTGTGAAGCGCAATAAGTCATTGAAAAAGCCCAAGAAGGAGTTGGACAAGGAAAAGAAACGAAAATGCTACATGTGGTATGCACGGTTGGGCCAGCCTGATCGAAACAGCATGATTCAGTCGGTGTTGAAGCTTCACAAGTCATGTGACATTACTGTGGAGGATGTAGAGGCCTTGCCGTGGATTTGCGGTGGCGCTTTGTTGCCCGTCAAGGAAATGAACGACTTGTTCCTGTATGGATAAATGATTGGTGTCGTCGTGTTGTGATCAGTTCTGTTGGAACTAGTAGTCTTTTAATGAGTAGCATATGTTGTCGAGATCGTACCGCCTCTGCGTCTGATCAGAAGAGCCACAACATGGCCATGATCTCATGTCCTGTTGGGAACCCCCGGTTGCATTTCGAGTGGATATCCTCTTTCCGTCACGCTGATTGTTCCAGTGTCTAATAGCTACGCGGCCGACTCTTCCAGTCGATAGGTGAATGCTGTCGAGACGCCCCCGACGATCCAACAGTAGCCATCGGTTTGAGACAACTTTTCCAACTGAAAGTATTTGTTCGTTCTCTCACAAAAGGTTCGTTCCGTGAGGAGTTCATAATCCGTGCTCATGACCAATGTGCCCACCCGACACTGGCATCCAATGGCATGAGCAATCTCCACCAAGACGGACTCAGGCATGCATGTACTGGCAATGAAAAAGACGTCAACTTGTGAAATGTCCAAGGTGGGATCGGAAATGCTGGCACACACCAACTCGATGGGTGCCAATGGCAGGTTGTGGGGTGGCAGCAGTCCTTGTTGCTCTTGCTGTTGTTGTTTCTGACATTGGGCGACGTTTTCCAATGCCATTTCATGAATGCCCGGCAGAATTTCGATTCCAATGCATTTGGCAAGACGTGGATGCAGCGCGGCGGCTCCAAGGACTAACCGACCGGCTCCACTTCCAATGTCGGCGACAATCTTTCCGTCATAGGTTGTCGATGATGATACGAAGAAGGAAGCGGCTTGATCCAGCAATTGGGCAAAAAAGAGTGCATCGAATTCTCCGTACGTGAATTCCACGGGGGGTTCACTGTCCGCCCCCTTGAGAAAGGGCCAGTAGCCGTCGGTCCGACTCTTGGCATTCCGGGCTGCCAATTCGGTGGGAGGGTACAGGACATCCAAACCTTCCGCTACTTTTTGGTAGGATACTCCCGAAATGGATTCGGAACGGTCGGATGCCGTCGTGGAAGAATCAGTCGGTGGCAAATCATCCCAGGCACTGCCACTGGACGTAAGTGGGGCAGAGTGGCGGTCGAGGTGGGTTTGCAAAGGTGCCGTCAGGGATGCATCTGCAGAGGGCGCTTGGCTCAGACTGCCCAGATAATCGTGTCCAAGTGAATACAACGCAGAAGCAGAAGCACCAACACCAGTAGTAGAAGGGTCGAATGTTCCAATGATAAAGGCGGAACAAAAACCTGGAAAAAGGGTAGCATAGACCAAGAATACCACTGATACTCGCGGAACTAAACACATCCTTGCCTTGAGCTCGCAAAGCATCCTTGCAGCTGATGACACCAGATTGCTTAGCTCTTTCTACGATCGTGTAGTATCGTTGAAGCGGGCTCTTGGCTCGTTGGATATGCCGGGGGTGTTCGAGAGGGACGATTGCTTCGTCTCCTTGCTGATGGCCTTGGTCAAGGTTTAGTCAAGACTGACGTCAGTCACTAGTAATAATGGATCTTCTCAAAATTTAAAAAGTGAAAACACAAGACGAGCACAGTATCGTACGGTGTACGGTATTAGTACCCCGCCCAAAATGTTCACAGCGTACGTTCTGCCGTTTCATCTCATTTTTTGGAGGGACAGAGGCAGGATCGGGGTCACTCTGGCTAAATTGGCAGCACCATGCAAACCAAGGCAACAAAAACTATCAATCGAGTGACAGTCCATCCAACCAGCACCATAATCCCACCAACCATGAACACACCAACCGCCAACACCAGAGGTGAAGCTCAATCGTCCAAGGGGTCAAGAAGTGGCAAGGTGGAACGTAAAGGCAGAGGGAGTGCACTACATGGTCGAACAGCACAGCCAGAAGATGATCCCAACAGGCTTGTGCCCACGGAGTATCACAGCGATGATGGTTTGGAAGAAGAAGAACCCCAAGAGGTCCATGTTGACGAGTTGGAGGACGAGGAAAAGGACATCCCACCTGTAATGCTTTCACGGGAAATAGATGACCTGCCTGCTCAGGCAGCCATGAAACCACCCAGCCTAGCCTTTCAGCCTAGCGGATTTCGATTCGAAAAGGCACTCACTGAAGATATCTACAGTATCATGTACACCGCAGAACCAATGAGCCTTGCATTCTTTTTCGCTGTGCTTGTTTTCTTGATCCAATTCACAATCTTGGTACTGATTTGTAAGTCACCAATTAATTGATGCCAATGAAGTAGTTGCAAACGGGAAAACCAGCAGCTATCTAAGACGTTTTGGATTACATGCATTTGCTTGGCCAAAAAGTCATTGACCTAGTTCATACCACGGATGATCCACCTACCTCAGTGAGTAGTTATTTAGTATTGCTTTGTGGTCATGTGCTTATTGAAGTGGAATATCTGTGTTTCTCACCCACTGGAAATCACACTCGTGATGATGAACAGAGCAACGGAGAAATAAACAGGATAAGCATTCCGGTGGATGTGGATCGCACTGTTCACATTGCACAAGGCTTGTCGGTTATCCTCATCATCAACTTTACCGCCAAAGATGGAGACCTCATCAGGGGCTGTTCTCGCTTCTTCAATGGGTACGATCATGAGCATATCAATGACCACCCTGGTGCCACAAAAATCAAGTGGGTCATGTCATCACTATTGCAGGCATCCTCGGGTGTTTTCATGATTATTGATTTATTCATGTTGCTCATGCAAAGCACAACTGTTGTGGGGTTGTGTCTGAACTTTGCCGCCCTCCATTTCGTACAAGATATTGATGATGTTGCATTCGCAGTTGCAGAAACAGGCTTGACTGGCCGGAGAATTCAACAGGAAGTTAAAGGTGAGTGAGTTTCTGGCTTGTTTTTTTGCTCTTCATTCCCACATCACCATGGTGCACAGTAGGTTTAAATTGTGTGGCACATCCTCTTTGTTCAGGTGTTGGCGACATCATGACTACCGCTGCCAACAAGAAACGAACGCTTTGGATGAGAAGGATTTTGATGGTGACTATAGTGATTGTTCTCTACATATGCTGGGCTGTGCTCACCAGCTGGCAGCTGTTTGGCAAGTTTGCGTGTGATGAACTCTTCATACAATTTGGTGATGCCTATGATCCAGACCTAGCCTTGTACTCTGGCAGGTTTTTGGCACAGGGTCGGCAAAGCAGCCGAACCAAGTATGTTGATCTCAGTGGAACATACAAAATGCGGTACTCTCGGTCCAACAAAGCTTGGGTCCTGGAGCCCAATTCACTTGAGAAAGGTCCAGTTGTGATCATGTCTTCACAAACTGATTCCTTTGATGTCACCACTGTGGCAGATCAAACATGGTTCCATAACACAACAGCAGGTTTCGCGCCTGTGGATTGGTTTGCTCTATCCTGTCATGAATGCGAAAACAGATGTCATCAAGACCGTGGAAAATGTGAAAATCAAGTTTGCATATGCAAAGAAGGATTCTTTGGGATGAGCTGTGAGATAGAAACCCCGGAGTGTCCTCACTATGCTATTGACTTTCGAACCAGGGGTACTTTGGGCAACATTCCAGGAGGATCATTCTTTTTCGACAAACTGTTTGCATCACCAGATTTTGCCCCTGCAAACAACATGTCTCGTCTTGAGTTCAATGGAAGATTCGTTTATCTTCCATATAATCCTAATTGGCTCAGGTTATCGGAAGACTACAAAGTCCAGAACTTTATGCTTTTCACTGGTCGAAGGTAAGGCAGCAACTCTTCTATGGCACAGTACTGTATTGCACAAAGTGCCGCAGGTTCTCACATCAAAGTGTTCTGGCCATTCAAAGATGGATGATCCTGGGTACACAATTGGAATCAGATGCACTTGCCTGGATAGACTTTCTAAACTTTATGAACGCAACAATACTTTCAGACAATCCCTCCCCGGCTGGGAAGTTGCAGCTACTGGCCAAAAGCCCAGATTACCACCCCATCTTCTACAGCTCTCCTGTTGATTTAAGCACCCCGACTTGGGCTTACGATCCTTCTACTGTGACCTGGGTTTTTGTCAAGCCACAAAAGAACCCTGAGGAATCCCTGTTTTTTGGTACCAAACCAGATGACGATGACAGACTCAGTGCACAATTTTTATGTTCTGCTTGCGCATACCAGAATAGAACTGAGGGATTGGGCACTTGCGGAAATGGTGGCAGGTGCACTATTACTTTGCCAGAAAGCGGTCTGGGGTTTTGCGAATGCTCGCCCTTCTACACGCAAGTTCCCAGTTGATTTGGTCCTCTTTGTTTTTGGAGACGTGTCTTTCTCATTCTTCTTTGTGTTCTGTAATATGCAGTGGTTTCCAATGTGAATATGTTTATGATTGCAACGAATTGGGGTGTTTCAATGGTGGGACATGTGACAAGATCACTGGCAGCTGCAAGGTAGGACCACAGTTTATTCTTGAATTGGGTCGGGAAAGGCAACTTTAACTGGACCTTGCGTTTTGTGCATCTCTAGTACTGTTTCAAGGGTGCCCATGGAAACATCTGCCAGAATCCTCCCCCGCCCGCAGTAGAGCAGGAGCCTTTCTTCTGCTCTGATACTGTGTTTAGTTTCAGTGCTTGCAAGAACCATCAAGCATGTGATCCATTCCAATTGAAGTGTACCTGTGAGCCCCCATTTTACGGGGAATATTGTCAGGAATCCACACAGCAAACTTGTGTTAGAGTTTCAGAAGACTACGAAAATTTTGAGCTTGGGGAAAACTGGATCCCTCAGGAAGGTGTCTTTTTGGATCCTTGCTTAAACGGTGGTTTCTGTGACTACTCCTATGTTGACTATCCAGTCTGCCGTTGCCCAGAAGGTTATTCCGGTGATCTTTGTGAATTGAGGGCAGGTTCAGAGAACATTTCCAGTCCAACAAAAAGCCCGGAGGGTTAGTTTTGGCGGTACACGTAACCTAGACAGAATGATCGTTCCCCGCCGTTCGGCCGATCGAAACTGATTTCCCTTCTATGGCCGCCAACGTCTGCTGCGCTCGATGTCTCGCAGAACAACATGTTGCAACGAGATGACAAAGCATTCGGTAGCCACTTAAGCTGTGATAACTTGCGCTCACTTCCGACTCGACGTGTCGTGGAACTTTGGTGGATGAACGAACGTGGACGAAACGCTGGTTGCTTCTAGCCTCTAAAGTAGGATGCTACATGTAGCCGACCAGATTGCGGGCCAGCATCCTGTCAGAATCATTGAATTGCAATGGCTCTACTACGATGCATGGCAATGAGAAGATCAGTGGTCATCTTACTAAATGTGTATTACATGTATCGTTTTGTGTGGAGAACATCGGCTGGACAAGGAAGAGCCAAGAACCAAAGTCTTCTGTGCCCAAACCCTTATTGCTCCTTGGCCATTCCTGCCTTGTCACATCGAATGGAGTTTAGTAGAGGTATCATACATGTTTGGAGGTTACCGTTTTGGCAATCTTTTGTGCTTCTGAACCACCTTCCCACCGCATACATTCTTCACCGTTTTCGTTGTGGTTGTACTTGATCTTACAGTCATAATCTTCACCCAACATGAATCCCAGCTCGCCAAATTCACCATTATTGTAGGCAACGCAGTGTGCATTGGCAATGATGTACACTTCGGCAAAGGCTCCCAACAAGTCGTCTGGCGAAGCGCTCTTGTCATGGTTGTTGGTGGAAAGCCGCTTGGCGGGGATCTTGACACCGCGCAACACACCATAGTTGACCGCGTACATGGCAGCTTCCGTCGTTTCCGTGAACACCAACATGTTGCTGCCTGGAGCGACCTGGGAGAGACAGTTCATTGCCTGTTCGACATGTGTTCGGACATGATGTTTTTGATCATCGGTTCTAGGCACAATCGGGTAATCAACGTGTGCCACCGAATAGTCACCTGGCTCCAATTCGACGTGGTCGAGCATTTCATTGACTCGTTCCTGCAAGAGAACGGTCGGTTGGAAAAAGGCGTGAAAGACATCTCGCAAGATTCGATCGGCCTTGACTTCCTTGTCCGCCAATCGATCGTTGTAAAAGGCTTCGGCATGAGCATCATCGGCAAAGTTAAACAATGCATTGACGACCTTGCGATTGTCTTGCATGGCTTCCGTGGCGAGGATATCCAAGGCATTCTGCTGCTTTGCCTTTCGGACCTTCCACATCATGAATTCCGGGACAATCCAATCGACACCAATAGTCTCTTCTTCTTTTCCCTTGTCGCCTTCGGTTTCCTTTGTCGGTGGTTCGACAAAGAATTCGAGCCGAAATGGTTTGTCCCAGTGCAACAACAAGATGCGCTGCGATTGGGCGGCCAATCGGAGCTGTGCCGGCAGCAATCGCAACCGATGCGTCACGGTTCCACAGTTGGCCTGGTTGTGTCCATAGCACGTCAAGACGAGGTATCGTTGTTCCTTCCAGTTTTCTTCGGTAATCTTGGCCTTTTGGTCCTTGTGCCAGGAAAAGTACGCCTTTAACCAATCGGGCAACGTCGTCGACTTGCTCCACAACTCGTCTGGTTTGGGTGGATTCTGTTGACTGTATTCTTTCAACCACGCTGGCATGCCCTTTTCTTCGTCGGCATTGGCCGCATGCGGCTGGGCATTGCCTTGATGAATGTGTACGGCATCGTCGTCGGTTTCGGGTTTGTAGTCGTTTTCTCCCAATTCTCCCAAAATGGCCGTCTTGTCCATGGTGTCGTGATTGCGTTTTTTCTCTGCTTGTAGATCGTGTCCCGTCTGTACGGCATCCAATGCCGTCGCCGTCCAATTGCACTTGTTGCGGGCATTGTATCCTTCGTATTGAATGCGACAATTGTAATCGTATCCCATCATGTATCCGAATTGTCCATAGGACGTTTCTCCACTGTACGCAATGCATCTCGTGTTGGCCATGAAATAGAATTCCAACCACGAGACAAAGAAATCCTTGGGCAAGAATTTGGAGTCGTGTGCAATTTGTCGTGCTGCCACCACAACATTTTTCTTTTTGGCGTACTTGACCGCTTCCTTGGCAATGGCAAACGTCTCGGCCGCCACCAAATAGGGGCCGCCTGCAATAAAAAGAGAAAATGAAAACACAAAAGTTAGGTTGGCTGGTTTGGTCAGTTTCGTGTCATGACTGTCATTGATTGTATGTGTCACTTACCAGGATGCAAATTGGATCCACAATTCATGGCATTCTCGACCTTTTCCTTCAATGCCTGTTTGGCCGCCGCCGTGAGCGGCTTGTCCTTGTAATCAATATGAATGGTGGCATACCCACCCGGTGGTAGTCCCATGGTATGATGGGTTTCTTGAATTCGTTCTTGCAGTGTAAATGTGGGTTTGAACAGGACATTGTACACATCATGAAAGACTCGATCGGCGGGTTCTTCGGTTCCCTCTAATTTGGAATTATAGTAGGGTTCTCCGTACCATTCATCCTGCACCATGGTCGCCACCATGAGTGTCTCGGCATTATCCGCTTGTTGGGCAATCAGTTCGACCTTTTGGAATTGCGGAACTTGCTTTAGGGTATCCATCATGTACGGCGGCACGGTCCAATTCATCCCGCCATGATGCGGTGGTTCGACATAATCTTCGAGTTGTTCCTTTTCGCGATCGCCCCAATTAATGAGTAACAAGCGTTTCGTGTCGTAGGCAATCCGGAGCATGGCGGGAATGGGGCGCAGTCGATGAGCGACATTGCCACAGGTTTGATCGGCAAAACACGTCATGATGAGATATTTTTGTTGTTTCCAATTGGTCTCGCTCAAAAAGCCGCGTCGTATTTCATGCCAGGAAAAGTAATCCTTCATCCACGGGGGTAATGTCGTCGCGTGTTCCCATCGCGTGCCACCGTGTTGCTCGCGACGGGGAATAATATGGTCTTTCGAATTCGTGTTTTGCTCGACTTTATTATTGTAAGGTGCTTCAAACCATTCTCCACGTTCGACATCTTGTCGGAAATCATCGGGATGATCCATTGTATCCCAGTAATCGCCATGTTGACGATGATGATCATTGTGATGGGCCAATGCGAAACCAATCAATTTTTCTTCTTCGTGTCTCAAATTATTGGTAAAGTGTTTGCTGAATTTTTCCGGAAACATGCGCTTTAGCTCAATGTCTGTCAAGGGATTTCCCATACTGTCGGTATTGGGATCTTTGTTGGGTGGATGATTATTGGCTTGTTGCGCCAAAAAGGCGGCGCGGAATTTGGCGCGTTCGGATTCTTCTTTCGGTTGAACGCGCAATAAGGGATTCTCGTCCGGCGTCAATTGCATCACCGTGTGGACGGATACCTTGTCCGCGGGTGCTGGTGGTGGTGGTGGTGGAGGAGCTTGTGCTTGTGCTGCTTGTGCAGCTTGAACTTGACGAAGTTGGTTATTGTTATTGACATTGTCAGTGATGATTTGTTGCTGTTGTTGTTCTTGTTGCTGATTGGAGTTACTGCTACTGCTACTACTACCTCCACTGCTGCTACTAGTATCACTGGGCATGACATGATGACTGAGTCGCATCACGTTGATACTAGTACCCAAGAGCAGGAAGAACATGCACGCAATGCAAATTTGGATTCGCGCCAACGTCGAACGGACTTGTTGGCCATGGCGCTTGGTAGTGGGAGAGGCAAAGCCATTGCTGCTGCTGTTGGTAGACTTGCTGGCAGACTGAGGACTGCGTAAAAACAGCATCGAAGAAGAAGACGTCGATGACTTTTCGGCACTGTCGCTTCCCATGGTTTATTTGTTTGTTTTGTAGAAGAAGAGAGAGAGAAAATAGAAAGAGTGGACCGCTCAAACGAAAAGAAAATAATGAGCGTGGATCTATCCAAGCCTTCTTCCATGCAAGCAACGTCCAATCATGTCAATGCGATCCGCGGAACCGGTCGCGATTGCCACCAGGACATCATCACCGGTACGTACATAAACATTTGAACCAGTGGTACCAAAAGGTCATACTATACCATTTTCAGTAGTAATCCGTGACTCAACGCTGCGAGCATCCTTCCAACGCACTCCACTGTCCATCAAATGTACACTAAGCAAAGGTCCCCGGTTCACTTACGACTGACTAGATACGAGCAATAGTTAACAGAATGCAATCCTGCATTAGGGACTACATCACTTGGGGAATCATGTTACATAAGTAATTGGTGCATAGCCTTTCAGGGCTGGAGGAAGGAAGTGTGTTCCGATCTGTATAAAAACGGCCCGCTGATTTGAAGATCGACGGCCGCGCGCTATGGACGCGCAATTCCGAGGCGAAGCCGAGTGCGGCGCGTACAGTAGCGCGCAGGCCGGAGATCTTAAGACGAGGACGAGGCAAGAGGCGAGGCGCGAAAGGAAGGCCGAAGGACTGGAAAAGCGCCGAGACTCGCAGACGAGATCCGAGGCTGGCAATGAAGAGGGCCGTCATTTGTGTGTAATCTGTACAGTGATAATCCGAGAGATAGACTGACACATTAGACTGTTGTAACTGCCCATACTGCTCCATTGAAGAAACTCAACAATAGCCCATCATTTGGCTATCGACACAGGAGCAGAAGCCATCTCCATTTTAGTACTCGAGTAGCAGGTCATTCACTCGAAAGATTTACTCCTGTAGGACTCAGTACTGGATCTACGCGAAGATTGACAAGATGCCCGATGATGATGGAGAGTTCGTCCTTCCTCCTGTACCAGCAACGTCTCCTCCCAGTAGTGACGATAGTGACAGTGACGAGGAGAGGAAATGGAAGACGTGGCTCCACCACCTTTGACTCAGGGAACGGCCGCGGCAACACTCCTTGGCTTTGCCTCTGTTGCTCCGCCGCCTCCACCACTGACCCAAGGAACTGCAGCAGCGGCACTCCTTGACTTCGCCAATCCTCCTCCTCCGCCTCCAAAAGATCCAAACGTCTTCCAATCCACGCTCGAATGTACCATCGACTTTGGTGGAAATGAAGGAACTCCTCAAACAAACAACCGACCTGCCAGAGTCTCCCTGGAAATGAAGAAAATCAGGAACCACACAAGAAACTCCACAGGAGCAGCCAACACTCAACTCAGCCGCTGCCATTGCTGGTGCCTTGGAAGCTGGAAATCAATATGAATCCATGGAACTGACTGAGGGACCTCAGTTGTTAGCCGAATCCAAAGACAAAGGGAAAGTGTCCAAGGAACATGCCGCCAAAATCACCCGCTGTGTGAATCGATTCTTCACGACCATCCACGAAAATGGAGGCGACATCTTGGCGAATCTTCTGAAGAAGGAACCAGCCAATTATGCGAATGGAAGATAGTCGATTATGCCTTCTTCAACATTGTGAGTGGAGACAAGAAATCGACAAGCACACATTCTCAATCATTGTCTCGTCTTGTGTGGAATGAAATGGCTTTGTAAGAGTGGAAAAAACAAGGGCAAACCGTTGGCACCAACAGTCTTCGATCAGTACATCCAAGTCTTGTTCCATTTCTTCAAAGCTCGCGGCATCCAATACAAGTACAAAGAAGATTTCAATGAAAAGGGACAGTTCCACGGTTTCATGATCACGAAGTGGTATATGATTCGGAAAAGCGATCCCAAGTTTGGAGTCAAGAATTACAAATCCGCGATTGACTGGGATGCAGATGCGAAGATTCGTGAAGCAATTCGTGACGGAAGACTTCAGCCCTGGACGAACCCGCAGCATCTCCTGTACGTCTTGCTCTATGTGCTTGGTCGCTTTTTCCTTTTCCGTGGAGGCAAGGAGATGGCGAATCTTTTGCACGAAGAGACATATGGAGGCGTTTACGATCGAAGACTTGGAGAGCTGGCCGGCAATGAGTATGAAGCATTCGTTCTCCCGGAAGACAAGACCAACCGACTAAATCTCGTGAATCCATCGGCGTGAACAAAGATGATCGCTGCATTGAGTGTATGGAGAATCCGCATGATGCACTCTGTCCGGTCAAGGTCATCCGTTTCTTCAAGGGAAAGTGTCATCCAGACGCCGTAAAGTTCTTCGCCAAGATTGCCACCGCCAAACAGCGAAAGGAATACACCACAAAGGCGAAACGTGATGTTTGGTTTGTCCAGCCAAGCACGGAGACACCACGAAAAATCTTGGCTACCACAAGCTGAATGGGTTCACCAAGGAATTAGCGAAGATGTGTGGCTTGACCAATTGGGAAGACATTTCCAATCATGGTTGGCGAGCATACGGTATCACAAAACTCCATGCTGCTCGCGTCGATCTCAAGACTCGATTGAAGATGGCACGACACAAGTGCGAGAAAAGTCAACTTCCTTATGCTCGCTTGACAAGTGATGGTCTGTTCAAAGCTCATCAGGCGTTGCGTGGGACAGATGATTCGATCAGCGCTCAAGACGACAGTGATGAGGGAGCCAAGAAACCCGCCGCCAAAAAGCGCAAAACCAAGATTGCCGCCGGTGGAAAGAAGAAGAAGAAGGCCAAGAAGGCAGTAGAGGTTCCAGAGATTGTTTCCACTCAAGAAGAAGAGGAAGATGCGAACTCCCAGTTGACCGAAGGGAGCAAGGACCACAGCAAGATGTCGCGAGATGAGCTTTTAGCAGAGCTTGCTCGACGAGATGCCCCTGGATCGGTTGTAGCCGTTTCAAATGTTGGTGGTGGGTCGGCGAGTTTTGCTGGATCGGCAGTTCAAGGTTGTGGGGCGAATAGTGTTGCTGGGAGTCAGGCAAGTTTCGCTAGTGGACAGATGATGGCGGTCCCCCAGATGCAACCACAGATGGCGACGACGGTCCCTCAACAGCAAATGGCGATGGCCGCCCCTCAACAGCAAATGGCGATGGTGGTTCCACAGCAGCCGATGGCGGTCCAGCAACAGCAGATGGCGATGGCGGTCCCACAACAGATGCCGATGATGCAACCACAGATGCCAATGATGATGCAATACCCCATGATGGGATTCAACCCGGCCATGATGGGAATGGGATTTAGTCAGACATTTCTTCAGCAACAATATGCGAATCAAGTCGGTCCCCAAATCATTGTCCCACAAATGCAACAGCAAGCCATGATGCCACAACCCGCTCCACAACAGCAGGAGATTTGGGTCCGGGACGCAAATGGGAATTTGGTACCGGCAGGAAATCAAAACGGAGTAGGGCCCCAGGGAAATCATCAGGGCTATTGAAACGGTGATAACGCCATGGTCGATGTCTTTTCATTTGCTTTGATGTAGGGCATTTGTACAGAGAATAGGGCATAGTTTTCCTTTTTCGATATTGGGCTGGCTGATTTATGAAGAATGAAGCAAACTGAAAAAGTCGAACTGAATCGCTGACACCTTCCTTCTTGCATCGGTGGAGTGGTTCCGACTGTTGGTCCTCTCTTTACCTTCCGTTGAATAAAAACCCAAAATGATAGAAACAATTACCAATGTCACCTTTTGGTTGCCACCAAATAGTCATACGATTTTTTCAAAATGTGGAAAAAAAGGTTTGTCTCTGAAAGATACGGTATATTTAATTGAATCGTACGATTGATACACATTTTTCGAAATTTTGAACACATGGTCGCTGATGAACGTTGGAAACGCGAAGAAGCATCGAAAACATCTTCAAGATTGCTTTTTCCAGTCAGTATTCTTTTCTTATAGTGATTTCCAAAGATGTTCGATTTTTTTAGCTACTATTTTACTGTGTACACATCATCCTATGACATCCATCTTGGAAAAAAGCGCATGGAAAAGAAACCGTCTTGAGAAACGGTCGATTCTTGCGAATTTTACTATGAAATAAGCAGTAAGATGCAATTCACGACTGATTTTCTGTTAACTCCGGGAAGCACATTCGAAACCGCTGAAACACATGATGTCAAATACGATTCACCCTACTTTAACGCTTACATCTCATCCGGCAAAATAACTGTCACGTAGAAAATGTACCAGCTCTACGAGGATATCACCGGACAGATTACTAAAGAATGACACGGTCGTGAACTGGTCAACTCCCACGCAAGGACGCGATTGTCGATCCGCAACTCTTGCCGTGGCCAATTTTGTTGTTGTTGTTGTCAACGAGGGCGTGCCAAGCTCATACCTTACCTGTGGATCTCCACAGCTAGCTAGCTAGCTAGCTAGACCCAGCGCACATTCAGGTAGCGGCCAAGCTTCAAATCCATCTCTGCATTTAGACTACTTTCTTCAGCTGTGAATGTTCGTTCGATGGGAGCCACTCTGTTGCTCCATCCAGCTACCTATATAGCCAGCTACGTCGCTTCATGCCACACGGTAGGTGCTACAATACCTTGCTAGCTAGATAGATAGATAGATAGATAGATAGATAGATAGATAGATGTGCCTTTCGATGGGCGGGTTAACGTAATTCTTCTTAAAAAGGAGTACCGTACGTGCCAAACGAAAACAAGAAGCAGCCTGAATGACATCAAATCATTCTCATTCGCAAAAGGCAAGTACAGCGCATGCTTGCCAACATGACACGATGCATTCGTAGCTACGGTACGGTATCTGCGAAAGGATACCGATACCCGTGTGCACTTCGGTGTCGATCGGAAGTTCGATTCATCATGCATCCGCCAGGGGCCAGCTATCGCTGCTAACTCGAGCTGGTGGCTATTTGTCCGGGTCGCTTCGCGGCGCGTCGCGTCGAGCCCACACCAAGCAAAATCAAGATGACGATCGACGACATGAAGTCCTCTCACCGTTGGATGGACGTCCCCTTTACAAAATGATAGAGCAACGTGCCCCAGTTCACGTATGGTATGCAGTCATGTTGGAGGGACCTCACCCAGTGCAATGAATGCTCCACTCACAGCCGCACTGAGGAGCACAATGGTGGTTGTAAAGATCCACTTGTCATGAGTGAAGTCCCTCTTCTTTTTACCATCCTGGCCCTTCTCGTGATCGGAAGTGTTAGTCACCGAAAACTCATTACCGTTCTAGTACACGTTTCCAGTAGCGTCGGTAGGAGTATTGTTGTCTTGTGCAATCAGCTCGGCCCATAGCTTTGGCTGTATGTGATGGCTCGGCGCCTGCACCATGCTTTTCCACCGCCGATGAACTTCCCGCCCTCCCGTACGTTAAACGCCAACAGCGGACTAATAATCACCCACCAAAATCGTGCAGCTCAAGTCTCCCAAGCCAAGCAAAGCCAAGCAAAGCCAAGCAAAGCAAACCATGTGCACGGTCGTACGCAAGCAGCTTGGGATAGCTCGCCACCACAAACAGCGGCAGATCTGGAGTACAACTTTTAACTTCACGTTCGAGTTCACGGAGCCGTTACAACGGCCTTTCACCTACAAAGCCGCTGCAAGACGGAAGGAAGACTCATGCACTTGTACGTGCTGATCGAGCACGGTAGCACAGCCAGTAAACAGTCCGACGAACGTTCCATCAAGGAGGCTGGCGGTGCTTCCGAACTTCAGGGACTCTCAAAATGGTTGCTTGCGGCCTTGGGGGTTGGGGGCTACCGTAGGTTGTCGTTTGGGTAGTATTACGGAGCGCCGGGAGCTGTGATGGCTCTGCGGCCGTGCTGGTAGCTTTGCTTGCTGTTTCGTTTTGGATTGCATGCTTTTGGAGTCTTCAGAAACCTTTGTCCGTTCACTTGCTTTTTCCTCTCGCTTGTACGGTAGTACCAACCCTGCAAGGAAGGTATCCAACACGGCAGGATAGCCAAGGCGACAGTCCATGGCTCGCACCTGGAAATGTCGCTTTCCTCAACGCCCCCAGCTTTCGATCGACGTCTCGCAGTATACGTTGTTGAGCGCACCACCAGAGTCAGCTCGCTGCATCTGGCCTCGCGGCGATCAATCCTGTCACACAGCAAGGTACCAGTCCCGATGCCGAACCAGCCATTGTCGCATCGCTTTACCGGGAGCCATGTTATTCCCTCCCGCCGCTCCTTTCGAAGAATCTTTCCGGATCCCAGGCCGAAGCGAGCCACAGACCCGTTCCAGGACTCGAGCCAAGCTCGGATGACAAACAAGCGAGGACGCAAGAAAGAACCAAAAGCAAGGCGTCAAGACTTCGGAAGAGGCAAGACCGGAGTCGTGAAGCTCGAAGATGGCAATCTTGCGAAGGTTGTTGGGCTGTTGTTTGGTGGTGTTGTTCGCGTGTGTTTGTCGATTTGTTATACCCGTCAGCTTGTTGTGGCTTGGTCAACCTCATGGCTAACCAATGGCTCATCAATTTTGTTGCTGGAATGAGAAAGGTCAATAGTGCGAGGTACGGAAGGTACTACCCAGTGTTCTTTTTAATTCGTACTACTAGTGGGTTATCTTTCTAATGTCTACCGCCGCTTGGCAGAGATCTTCGTTTCTTTTTTGTATGTACACACACTGTCAATCACAAGTTCTTACACATAGAGATGAAGAGGTCTTCCTCCGCTGTAGCACCAGTGGGGCGCCTCGTTCATTTTTGGTGGTCGCTTAGTTGTCGAAGCGAGCATCATACTTTTCGTCATCAGTGTCAGAACCTTGAGACTTCAGGCTACTGCGGATGGACTTCTCTGTCTCCATGACAAGGAAGGTGATAACCATGCAGACCAACACAATGACCCACTGCATCCAATCCATGGGTCCCATGCCGAACAAGACGCTGTTGAGACCAGGGATGTAGGTGATCATGAGCTGCAAGATGACAAGAGGGACAAGGGAGTACCACATGAAGGGGTTTCCACGGAAGAGACGGGGGTGCAAGGAAGAAAGGTAGGAGAATCGAGCACTCATGGTGACAGAGATGGCCGAAAAGGTCAAAGTGTTGGAGGCTTGGGAGCGGATTTGAGCCAAATCATATTTCTTGCCATCTTCGTTGTCGCCAGCAACACCACGGACAAGGTAGGAGGCTCCAACAGTCAAACTGACAAGGGTGACGGTGGCGATGAGGATACGGAGAAGAAGGAAGCGTCCGATGAGGCGCTTGCCGGGCTTGCGGGGCTTGTGAAGCATGATTCCATCCTCAGCAGGTTCCACAGCAAGGACAAAACCAAGGGTGACGGCACAGATCAAGTTACAGTAAAGGACCTGGATGGGTGTCAAAAGAGTGTCCTTCATTCCAAAGATCATACCGAAAAGAACAGTGAGACCTTGAGCGTTGTTGATGGGAGTATTAACAAAGAGAATCTTTCGCAAGTTATCCCAGACAACACGGCCTTCTCGGACAGCAGCAACAATGGTGGCAAAGTTATCATCGGCAAGGATCATCTCAGAGGCTTCACGGGCAACATCAGTTCCTTCTTTACCCATGGCAACACCCATATCGGCCTTCTTGAGAGCTGGAGCATCATTGACACCATCACCAGTCATACTGCAGACCTGCTGCTCTGCCTGAAGGGCTTCGACAATCTGGATCTTGTTTTGGGGAGA
This sequence comes from Seminavis robusta, assembly GCA_903772945.1. NCBI lineage: Eukaryota > Bacillariophyta > Bacillariophyceae > Naviculales > Naviculaceae > Seminavis > Seminavis robusta. The sequence continues at coordinate 65,475 of CAICTM010000085.1, read as the reverse complement.
TGCACGGGCGAAGACATTGTAGTTCATGACAGCATGACGCAGCTGCATATCATCCATGTTGTCCAACTCAGGTCCAGTCTTTGCTTCGTTGAATTTCTCATCAACAAGGCCAAGCATTTCTCCAATAGCAAGCGCAGTATCCTTGTGGTCACCGGTGATCATGACAACACGGATTCCAGCCTTGTGGGCAACCTTGATAGCATCAACACACTCAGGACGAGGAGGATCCATGATAGCACAGAGTCCAACAATGGTCAACCAAGCGCCCTTGCCCTTCACGAAATCAGGCTTGAGCTGTTCTCCCTTCTTCACACTGTCCTTGGGAACCATGGTGCGGCACAGAGCAAGACAACGAAGACCGTAGGAACTGAGGATAGAGATTTGCTTGTTCCAGTATTCAGTGTTGACAGGCTCAATATTTTCTTCTCCAACAATACCTCCCTTGAATTGGTGAGAGCACATGGCAACCATCCGATCGGGGGCACCCTTGACATAGACAACATATTCTCCATCATTGCCAGCACCATCAATCTCAGCAACTGGTTCGTGAACAGTGGCCATGAACTTGTACTCGGAGCTGAAAGGAACCTCGGCGACAGTAGGAGACTTGGTTTTCATGCCATCAACATCACAACCAGAGAAGTAGGCAGCACGGACAATGGCAAGCTCGGTTGGGTTTCCAATCTCTCCATCACGTCCACCGTTGACTCCAAGTTTACTGTTACCACAAAGGACACCACAGGCCATGGCAGACTGGAAGTAGGCAGTGTTGGGGGATTGGCCATTGGCAACTGGGGAGCTTCCGACACTTTGGACTGGTGCCTTGTTGTCTTCTCCACTCTTGTAGGCCATGAAAGCATCATTACGGACAAAGTTGGAGGACACACGTTCGGTACTGTCTGTGTTGAATTGGTAGCGGCCTTCGGAGGTGACAAAGGCAGTCAAAGTCATCTCGTTCTTGGTCAAGGTTCCAGTCTTGTCAGAGCAGATCACAGTGACACTACCCAAGGTCTCAACAGCAGGAAGCATGCGCACGATGGCATTCAACTTGGCCATGTTGGAGACAGCATAGGCGTAGGTCAAAGAGACAATGGAGGCAAGACCTTCAGGAATCATGGCAACAGCACAGACCAAGGCGATGGCAACAGAGTCCAGAGGAGCTTGGTCAACATGGAAGTAGGCAACAAAGAAGGTGATCAAACCGCAAAGGACAACAAAGCAAGCAATGACCTTGGAGACATTGTCGATTTGCTCGAGCACAGCAGTCTTCTTTTGTTCGACATTGTTGACAAGGGCGTTGATGGTACCAATCTGGGTGTTGTCTCCAGTGCAGCAAACAATTCCAAGACCACGTCCCTGGGAACACAAGGTAGCAGAGAAGGCCATGTTCTTGCGGTCACCCAAAGGAACCTCAGCAGGGTTGTTGGTTTCAAGGGCTTCAATAACCTTTTCAACAGGGAGGGATTCACCAGTAAGAGCAGCTTCGGTACAGGCCAAGTTGGAGGTCTCCAACATACGGATATCAGCAGGGATACGGTCACCAGTCTTGATGACAACAATGTCACCGGGGACAAGCTCGTTGGCAGGGATTTCCGTGTTCACACCATCACGGACAACCTCAGCATCAGAGGAAAGCATCGACTTGAGGGCATTGGCGGCCTTCTCGGCAGAACCTTCCTGCATGATACCAATCCAGGCATTGAGGGAGATGACGAAGACAATCAAGGCAACTTCGAGCCAGTTGGTAATGGCATCCTCGGTAGACTTGGCAGTAGCAGCTTTGGCAGCAGAGACCACAGCAACAACGGCCAAGATTCCAACCAACACGTTGTTCACTTGACCCCAGATGCGCTCGAGGAGAGTCTTCTTCTTCTTCTCGGTCAACTGATTGTATCCGTGGACCTTGAGCAGCTCTTGAGCTTGGGAAGAGGAGAGACCACGCATGGATGTCTTGAGAGTATCCATGCAGGAGTCAACATCAAGGACGTGCCACACATCAGGAGCTTTTCCGGCGCCATCGGCCGCGCCGTTGTGATCGCGAATAGCTGTAGGAAACAAGCGAGAAGAGAAATGAATAAGATACTGTCCTTTCGTCATTGTCAAACCGAAATCCTCTTCGTATCTTTCGATCTGATCAACTTACGTTCGGGCTTGCACATGTCAAAGAAAAGGAAGTAAGGGAATCGAAGCGAAGAGTATTGATTAGGTTCGAGTCTGAATGTCAACTTGCTTTGCGAGTTGATTCAAACTAAAATTGTGAGAGAAGAGAGAGCGCCTTTGCCGATCTGATCTTCCCATTGGGTTTGACGTGTGGATATTCGTATGATGTCAGCACAAACCGGCGACTATCTAGCCGGCAGTACCACTACAGCACTGTGCTCTATCCTACTTGCGGCGTTGCGATAATACACGAAACGTCAGTGGGGGAAAAAAGCACAGGGACCGTTCCAATGCATTCGCGCTTGCTTGTTTGTGCGTGGCGAAACCCTACGTATGTCCCACGACAATCTTGCATTGTCTTCTCGGATGTCCCGCATCTCATTCCGAGAAAGTTCTACGCTCACCTTTCTTCGTTCGGTTCAACTGGGAGATATGTCATCGACATTGAAGTTTCTGAACTGGGGAGAACAACACGAGTTCTAGATAGGCCGCTTCGAACGAAACTAGATATCAGGACGCAATGAGATCTCGATCGATGGCGCCTTTGTTTGGTTTGTCAACGAAACGTCAGCTAACAAGCTATGTGATTGGAGCCACATCGAAGTCGGATGTTGGGCTATTGAGCAGCGACGTCCACTGGGCGTCAGTGGGATGTTCCGCCAAAGGACTGCCTGACAGATGACTGGTGTCTTTGGACAATCGTCACAAGTCTTCCGACATCAGTTTTCCCACCCGCTCGACGGGCTCGCGGGAAGGAGCTAGAGCGCTTCTGTTGCATGTAGCTAGTCTACATGTAGTCTACTGGCTAGTTCTGAGCTAACGGACTGGCTTCTAGGTTCGAGGCACATTAGTACTAGCCGCAATGCAAGGGCAAACAACGAGTAACCTGGCTGCTCCAAGGCAATCTCTATACTGGTTCTTTACGGAAGTGATCTATCGTGTGTTTTTCCTGCAAAAAAGCAATCCCAACGATGGCGGTGCGTTTGCGCTTCAAATTTGGCTGGGGCCGCCCCACGAGACTTGGTAATGGCGCGCTCCTTGCGAGCTTGGCTTCACACCAAGATGAACAGTACTATTCTCGGACAAGGCGGCGTCGACAGTGTCTCCCCAAGGGATAGATTTGATGGGGGCAAAGATCTGGATCCTGGATCCAGAAGGTCATCTCCTTCCAGGGGCGGTACCGGTACCGAATGGTATGTTTCTTACCAGCCACGTTGATCATCTCCATTCCAAAATCGCTTCGTTGGCTGACTTTCCATCGCGTTGCTTCCACGGTAGCATGCTATAGCCTGCGACTGTCGCTGCCTGCCAGTATTGTTGAAGCAAGAATAGTAGGCTGCCATGACGTTTCCTACCGAAAGAGCTCCGAAAGCAAGTTGCCACATAGGGCTGAGGCTCGAGGAATACTGTACAACGAGACCGCCCTATTGCATATTGGGTTGAGGCCGCTGACAACGAAGGCTGTTGGGCTACGTCCTACGAACACAAGAGACAAACATCCCAAGGATTCCCAAGATATCAAGATACCAGCAAGAGATCGAGCAATAATGGTTGAATGATTGACATGACGTCCCAAGAACTTAGATTCATAAGCCAGCTGCTTGCTCGTGAAGGGTTCAATCCGCCATTCCATTGAAGTGGCCGACGTATTTCCTACGTATTCCAGCCAAACGAAAGAACACGAAAGGTGTACGTTCCTTGCCTTTCCTGGGTGCCCTTAGCGTCAAAGTCGCCCTACCAGACTTAACAGCGCAATTCCTCATCCCGAATTTCGTCACACCTACCGAAATGTTCAAATAACTTTTAAATCACCATTGCGTCATCGCCTCCTCGGGTGGGAAGGGGAAAGCCTTTGAAGTTGAAGCACGACCCGGGCCCACTTTGATCGCTGTGTAATCACATGTGTACCGAATTACAACACCCTGACGTGTCATCGACCAGAGAGCCAATCAAAGCTTAGAATCCAACCACGCATGCAATAGATGACGATATCAGCTTTGCAGGCAAGCAATCGCTGACATCATGGTGATGGTATTTGGGGTTTGCGCGCGCTCTCTCGCTAAGGCACACGTACATTTAATACGTGTAAATCGAATGAGCCCTGGATGCAACCTCACTGGTTCGCCCGTTCACAGGCGAGCAATCGAATGCAAACCTCACGTGTTGCTGGCCACATCCTTTCTTCGTTTCCTTCTTCTTCTTCTGCTTGCTGCATGGGCTTGCTACTGTACGATGCAGCACTCGGCCACTTCCAAACCCTGGCTTCTCTCCGTTGTTGAGATCATGAGACTTTGACCTACCTTCCTCATCTCACAATTTTGACTTCGAGCAACTTCCAACCAGAAGAAGCCCGACAGCCTACTTCCTTCCTTCTCTCGCCCTCTCCAAGTTTTCAACTTCGCTCCTTTCACCATGTCTGATTTCGAGATTACCAAAGACGACCTCAACCGTCCTGGCTTGCCTGCCAACGAGTCCCTTGTCGAGGGTGCCGGAAAGGTGAGAAAATAGCTACCTTGACATCCAAATCCAGGTTGTCTCGTTAGCGGACAACCGTCTGACTTGCTTGTCAAAATCGGATTCATTCTCACAAAAAATCTTTTTGCCATGATACTCGCAGGTTAAACTTGATGAGCCCCAGAGCTGGGGACGCGGTATCATCAATGATCTCCGTCGCACCGTTGGAACTCACTGGTTCCAAGAGATGACCAACTTTAACCAGAAGACTGTCGCTGTCTCCTGTTTGATCTTCATCTCTGTCATCCCTCCTACCTTGGCTTTCGGAGCCAGTTACGGAAAGATGAGTGGTCAGCGTGTTGGAGCCATTGAAACCATCCTTGCCACCTCCTGGGTTGGTGTTGCCTACTCCCTCATTGGTGGTATGCCAATGTGTGTTATTGGATCTACTGGTCCTGCCTTGGCTCTTTCCACTGCTGTCAAGAACATTGCTGAAGGTGCTGGTATGGACTACCTTCCCTTCAATGGATGGGTCAGCATCTGGTTGTTGGGATACTGCTTCACCGCCGCCTTCTTCGATTTGACCCGCTATGTCAAGCTTGCCACCCGCTTTACCGATGAAATCTTTGCCCTCCTCATTGTGGCTATCTTCGTCATGGATGCCGTTGGTGATCCGTTCAGCCCCTCTGGTATCCTCCGATACTTCCAAGAAGACCACAGATCTCATACTACCACTGAGAACGAAGAAAATCCGGACTACGAATACTTGACTGTTGCTCTTCTCAGTACCATCCTCGGTTTCGGAACCACCTGGTTGATCTTCTTCTTCCGTGGCTTCAAGTTCTCCCCATTCTTCTGCAATGATGGTGTCCGTACCTCCATCTCTGATTTCTCTGTCACCATGTCCGTCCTTACCTGGACTCTTGTCAAGGAACTTCTCTTTGCTGATGTACCGACTGAGGGTCTTGCTGTGCCTGATCAGTTCGAACCTTCCTTCAAGTGCTGTACCGAGGCTTGCGACACCTACTGGCCTGATGAATGTATGGATCAACCTGAGGCATATGGAACTCGTTCATGGTTTGTCCCCCTCTTTGACGTTCCAGGATGGGCCCCATTCGCCGCTGCTGGACCTGCTGTCATGGCCTTCCTTCTTTGCTACCTTGATAACGGTATCACTTGGCACTTGATCAACCACAAGCACCACAGATTGACTCACGGAGAAGCATACAACTACGATCTTATGTTGAATGGTTGCTTCAACTGTGTCAATGGTTTGATGGGACTTCCTTGGTTGGTTGCCACTACCGTTCCATGCATCATCCACTTGAACTCTCTTGCTGACAAGGATGCTCAAGGAAACTTCCTCAGTGTACAGGAGACTCGTTTGACCCTGTTCTTCTCCCATGCCCTTCTTGGTTTGACAATGCTTTTCTTGGGTCTCCTCAAGCTTCTTCCTCTTCCTGTCCTTTACGGAGTCTTCCTCTTCATGGGTCTCTCCTCTCTTCCTGGAATCCAGTTCTGGAACCGATTCCTCCTCTTCTTCCAGCAACCCAGCCGATACCCCGAGTCTGTCTTTGTCAAGTACATGGAGAAGAACCGCATCCACAAGTACACTGTTATCCAAATCTGCTTCTTCTGCGGTGTCTTTGTTGTGATGAACATCAAGGCCATCTCTATTGCCTTCCCCTTCATGACCTTCCTCTGTATCCCATCTCGTCTCTTTTTCCTCCCAAAGTTCTTCTCTGGATGGGAATTGGCTTTGTTGGATGGTGAAGAAGATCAAATCAACGAGTGGATCCAGGCCAAGGCTGACTCTATCCGTGGCTTCAAAATGTCCTTTGTTGACATTGAGGATGATTCCGATGATGACGACAAGTCTGCTGCCTACACTCCCAATATCATTGCTGGTGACATGCAACCCATGCCCGTCGTCAACAAGGCTGAAATCAGCGATGACCTTTCGGTCTAAGCAAAAGATAGCCTTGGCATACGCTGACGAGCTTGACTCGTGGATACCACATCCGGGCATGTCGCTCGATTGGTTTGCCAAAGCAATTCACAGTAGAATCAATGTTGCATTTTTGAGGGTCGTCTTCGACTTGAACCCAAAAGATGATTCGAGATACCAAGTCTGTACACATCAACCACACATCACAACACCTGAACATACAAAAGCTAGAACGGAGGCGCCATTGAATAGCTCCATAGTGCCCCTTAAAAACTATAACTGCACCACACATCAAAATTTGCTCTTTCCTCACTATCGAAGTAGGGCAGTTACTTGTAGCAATGCGATTGTCTGTCTACACTCGGACCTGTAGTAGCCACTCCAACCAAGCAAGTCGACTATCTACATTGTGACGCCCGTCATGGTACGTTCTCCAAGAATAGATCACGTAACGTGCACAGAACCAACGTCATCCCCTCGTCCGCCGGAATGATTGTACGAGCAAGCTCGAAGTTTTCAGGAATCTGCTCGAATACGACTCTTCGATCCGTCAAGAGCATCCGGGACACACAGCAGTGAATTCTTATTGGTACTGGTAGGCTCTTTGGACCAGGAGACGGCTTGGTTGAGCGGAATTGACTCGAAGAAACTAGGACAACAACAAAGTTTCGACCCAAACCTTGGTAGCGGACGACATGCATGCAGCTACAGACGACATGCATGCAGCTACAACAGCAGCATCGAACTTCCTTTCACGAACTCCCTCATCCAAGAGCAAGCGGGAGCTGGGAGAGGAAGTCATTGAACCTGACTCTCACTTCAGTCGAGCTCCGTGACGCGAACGCTAGCACGGGGCACGGGGATTGAGAGCGTTGATTTCCCATGCAATGAACCGATTCAGTGTTGTAGTGCGATCATGAAGCAAAACCAGTGGCACTGATTTATTGGTGCAAGTTAGCGTAACGCACCAAGTTGCAACTAACTGCTTCTCGGTGCTGCAGTTGATAGAGACCTGTTTGTTGGGAGATGGTTGGCAACACTATCTTGTCAACTTAAGTCAAAGGGAACGTAAGTTATCGTTCCGAGGGTAGGGAGCCGAAGAAAGGAGTGGCTCGAGCTGCAAAAGGGATCTGTTCTCTTGGTTGCTGGGCATTGCTTGGATCTGAGAGTTGAGTCATATTGCCAACGGCCAACATGTACGAGGAGCACCGGCAAGGTGTCATCGTCGTGCATGTCTTGAAGAGGACGAACAAACCAACCCCAACGATCCAAGAGCAAGCACTGGCTGAGATATCAGAGGAACCTTAATTGCTTACCCCCCACGTGCCTCTCGAGGACAAACCAAAGGAAGAGGTACTCAGCATGATCAGTTGGCAAAACCTCAATTGGCTCCTTGGACGCTGGTCGACCAAAAGGATCTCAGTGCATATCAATCCAGCGAACGAAAGTACATTAGGAGCAAGGCAACGCGATGGATCTGAGTCAAGTCGAAGCGAGCCACCCGCCAAGCAGAAGTAACCGCTTCAACTTGTAGGTTAGGAGCAAGGCAACGCGATGTATCTGAGTCGAGTCGAAGCGAGCCACCCGCCAAGCAGAAGTAACCGCTTCAAGAGTCGAGAGAGAAGAAGTGTGAGGCTTTTAAACTATCTAAGAGTGATCAAGATCTCGATGCCACAACCAGCTTGGGACAAAGGGACCAAGCAAGTGAGTGGCTCGAGGACGAACCTACCCATCGGCGTCTTCTTTGTCGGCATCTGATTCGGCATCTTCATCATTGGCATGCACGTGTTTCCGGCGAGACAGATGATTGAATCATTCACAGCAGGACACGATTCGAGCTTCTTGGAGCAGGACGTTTGGCCTTGAGCTTTCTTCGGCGACCGCCGGCCTTGGAGCTTGACCAGTGGAGTAGTATTGCTTTGTGAAGCTGCGCTGAGGCTGATGCTTTCATTGGATCTCTTGGGTAGCGAATGCTCAAGATATATGCAGGTGTAGAACTGGCTGATGGAGTCCCTATCCGAAAGAGACATGAAGAGCCCCACCCGCCAAACCGACTTCAACTTGCAGGTCAAGAGAGAGAGAGAGAAGAAGTGTGAGGCTATTAAGCTACATTATCTAAGAGCGATCAGGAGATCGACGCCACAACCAACTTGAGACAAAGGGTGCAGAGGCAACCAAGAAAGTGATGACTCGAGGACGAACCAACCCTAGACGCCACACCAGCCTGGGACAGTCAGCCACCGCGCGGAGAGAAGGAACCAGCCATCGATCAACCAACAATGATACCGCATCATGCTACGACCCCCCACACGGAAGAACAGCAAAGCCAACGTAGCCGACGGCGACCCTCCAATCCAACAGTCATTGAACGACCAACGGAAGCACCATTGAGCATCCCAAAGGAAGAGAAAAGGAAACGGCAGCAAACCAACGACCATCCATCATTGGGAACTAAAGAGGATGAGGCTGCAACGATCGGTCGATGACCGTGAAAGTAGCAATGGCACAAAAGACAGGAACAAGTGGACTTACCTTGCACGAGGACGAACCACCCCACAAAGGAACCACCATTGTCAACATGGAGCAGACGTCCTACGTTGGGAACTAAAGAGGATGAGGCGGCAACGGTCGAAGACCGTGAAAGTTGCAATGGCACAAAAAGACAGGAACACATCGACTTACGTTTGCACGAGGACGAACCAACCCACAACAAGAACCACCGCAAGATGACTCTGGATCCGTTCAACCACACAGCGGTCCGCGCGAGGGTTCATCAAAGAAGAACATCTCGAGGCACGTGAACGTGGGACTCTCAATACCATCATTGTCATCGTCATGCGCCCACCCCAACTGGAACCACCGCAAGATGACTCTGGATCCGTTCAACCACACAGCGGTCCGCCGAGGGTTCATCAAAGAAGAACATCTCGAGGTACGTGAACGTGGGACTCTCAATACCGTCATTGTCATCGTCATGCGCCCACCCCAACAGGAACCACCGCAAGATGACTCTGGATCCGTTCAACCACACAGCGGTCCGCCGAGGGTCCATCCGTAGATGCACATCTCGAGGTACGTGAACGTGGGACTCTCAATACCATCATTGTCATCGTCATGCAATTGGAAGAAGAAGCGAGTTGTGTTGTGTTGCTGGGCGAGAAAAAGAGCTTTGCTTTAGGCAAACGAACGACGTTTCACGCATTCAAAGCACGGCGTTTCGTTTCAGCGACGACTTTTTGGCAAGACCAACATCAAAATCGAAAGAGGCGTCAACATCAAAACATCAAAAATAAATCAAAATGGAGTCGTCATGAATTGTCGTTTTATTTCAAACTGAAACGACCGTCGGCAAATGTACGACTGGTGCTTGTCGGAGGCTGCTTCCAAGCTCTCTTCCATGGTACACTAGATATCCGAGTGCTTTCCAATTGAAATCATAGCAGACGCTTCGTGTCATGCCGCTCCCAACGTGGAAGATCGTCAAAGACTCGAAGAAAGAAGTCATTGAACGGAGGAAGACTCTTCATCGGTTCGCTGCCGCTGTTTCCAGCCAATCCAAACAAGAGGAGCCTGTGATGGTGGTGGAGTATGTAATGGTAGTACATGTAGCCATGAAAGAGGCCTAGCCGCTGTAAAGAGGAGAGGTATCACCGTCATCTTGATCTTGATAGAGTACCGTAAGCGTAAAGGTGTCGAAAAAGGCACAAGGAACATGGAACATGAGCGGACCCAGAATTCCGAACACCTGAGTTGAGCATCCCTTAAACCTTTTTTCGGTACATGTTAAACATCCTAAATCTTTTCCGCTCGGAAAACATTGTTTATTGAACCAATTCACCGGCTTAATTAATGCTTGATTCGATTGAGATTCGATTCGATTCGATTCATCATTCCTTTCGGTACGATGTAGTACTGGTAGTATGCAACACAGAAATCCAACACAAGCTTTCAGATCACCGGTGCCTGCACCTTCTGCGAGAAGATGCTCCGCATACTCACAAAGGAACTGCACTCACGAGTTGGATTCTCCCGTCTTCGTTGTTGGGCTGGTACGAACATAATGAAGCGCTCCTCTTTATTAATTTTGTAGAGCCAAAGCAATACATGCGTGATGGTGAAGACCTCCTCGTTCTTGTACCTTCTCCAATCTATCTTTGCCGTACCGTACGGTAGCCCCTAGGTAGCTACTAGTGCCATTGCCATGGAGCAGTGAAGTCGCGCTCATGCAGCCATCATTGCTGAGATGACATCATGTCCTTTTGTTTTTGCGGCGCCGACCCAGCTCCTTCAGGACTTTGCAGCTGCGAGCAATTGACACTGTTGGAGCGATGGATGGCAACTGAAGGTCCCGTGAGTGAACGTGAGCGACGTTGACAAGAAACACCGAAAGCCATCGGTCTATCTTGGCCATTGTGCGCACTATCATCATAGCTAGCTCGAGCCACTTGCTTTCTTCGCCAACAGTTCGACTTGCAGGATCTGATTCCCTTGCGAGGGCGTCCCGTACGCTACACCTTGCGCACGTCTGCTGTTGAGGCCATGCGGCCGGGAAGAACTATCTAACGGATACTGTAATGAGAAAGCAACGATTGCATGGTGGGGGCCAGATGCAATACTGTATCGCTGTCATGTCATGTCATGAGAAACATCCACTACGTTGCTACCGGTACGGTACGATCGATAGCTAGATTTATGTCTGGCGTGTCGCGCCATGGCAGTGACCTCCAAGTGGTTCGATCGAGGAGCGAGGAGAAAGAGGACTACGAGTAAGTGTGTTGGAAAGTGCACAGATCGTTCTCGATCATCATCATTGAATCTATCTATAGAATATCTTCTACACGGTAACAAACAAACAAACGTGGCAGTTGGATGTGGACGTGGGTGAAGTTCTGTTGTTGTTGCCATGTCCACGAAGCCGGGCGTATTGCTTGCCGTCGTCCTTTTGCTGTTGTTTGTTCCATCCATCGGATGAGTGTATTGCTGTGTTGTGTTGCTTGCCCACAGTAGCTACCGTATGCCGTTCGGTTTCCAATGACTCATCCTCCAATCTTTCTTAGCACTCGACAAAGACGGTTCCATCGTCGTCCTTGTAGGTGGTCCACGTATTGTTGTTTTTCTGATGGTCCGATCGCGTTCCAAACGTCTGTTCAAAGAGATCGACAGTGTCGCCGCCATTCTTTTCTTTGACGTAAAACTCCAATGGCTGAAAGTAATCCTCCATGGGTTCGGGCATGTTGATTTGCACGCCGGTCAAAATGGTCAGAGTCGATTCCGGACCTCCAAAATCGAGACTGACAATCTTATCCAGCATTTCCGTAGCGACTTTGTGCATGTGATGGGCCAATCGTGCCTGGACGGCATTATCGGTCGTCTCCGCCAAAATTTCGTGTTTGCATTGATGCACTTTGTGAATAATATAGGACATTTGATAATCGTCTTGGGCGGTGGTCAAATCGGGCAATGGTTTGCAGGCTTTGCAATAACCCAATGCGCCAATGGCCGCTCCACAAGCCGCTCCGGCCGACGCTTGTCCTTCTCGATCGTACATGCCAAAGTTGCATCCACTGTCCAATCCAATATGAGGCGCCAAGAGAATGAAACAATGACCTCCTTCTGGGACATGGTGCGAGTAGGCACCAAAGCCGGTCTTGCCCGTAAAGGGAATGCCACCCAAACCACCCAAGTGAAACACTTCACCCAGATACTCCGTAAACAAGTTGGTAATGTCGCCTGTAGTAAACAAACCATGATAGAAGAAACAGGAGTACCATTGAGTGAGAGACGTCTCAAGCAGCTTGTCAATGACTATCCATGTATGTATGTAGTATCAAGACTTACCAGGCTCATGATTGATTTCATCGGGACAGACACTCTGGGCATAGAGCGTATTCTCGGGTGTCAAACCACGGGCTTCAATCGTCACCGACACCTTGTCCAAAATGCCTTGACTGGGAAGAGCGCCAGGAAAATGTTTTTCCACCTTGGTCTCGATATCACCGAGTAATTCCGTCGTGTCCAATCCGGCCAATGACATTGTTTGCAACGACGATCGACGGTGAGGACCGCCTGGTGCCTTGACGGGTGCCGGTGCCTGAGCACCATTGATAGTACATGTAGGGTTGCTGTCCACAATGCACATGGTGATGATAGAATATTTGATAGCTAGATAGATGTAAGAGAAGGAGGGGTCTTTCTTTCTTTCTTTCTTTCTTTCTTTCACTTGGAGGGAGAGAAAAAGTTGTGTGAGGGACAGCCCAGCATCGTATTCGTCCCAATTGAAGAAAACCGGTACTGTACTCAGACGTCTTACGTGGGGTAGCTTACGTCATCAAAGAAACGTGGTCGAACAGCTGATCAAGCGACGTGGTCGGTGTGCTGGCTGTTGGAATCGAGTCGAATTAATCGAATCTTAATCGAAACTGCGATACTGCATCGTCTCTATTTATGCTGAGGGGATGAACAAAGGGAGGATTTACTGCGGGTTGGGAGGATTTATAAGATTGTTTTGAGAGGATTTATTAAAGAAGTCTGCTCAATTCTGCCCTCTCAAAACAGCTCTCAACAATATTTACCTCATCTAGGACGGGATTGTGCCGCTGGGGAGGGGGAACTTCAGCTACAGAGATGTCCGTCCCCTCTGCATTCAGTGCTCTCCTTCATGGACACGGGGAGAGTGCGGTATATGTAGCTATTCTCGTCTCTTTTTCTCTATTAATAACGAGGATAGCTTCAAACCTTTGAGATGCTATTACATGTATGAAGAAGCAACTTACACCCTTGGGTCAAGGTTTGCTTCCTTCGTGGTCGGATTGCACTTTGCTGTCTTTGCTTGCAGCTAGTGATCTCAATTGTGCTGTCCCGTTCTTTCCTACTACCAGCTAATACCGTAGTGGGGTCTATAGTAGAGAGGTTTTCTTTGGAATATTTATTGCTTGCTTGCTTGGGACGCATTCATAGCTACAGGACAACCTCCCTAATCCAAAACCCCTTGTCTCATTCATGCAGGACAAGCCTTTTGACCCCTTCACAAAGTCGGTCGAGCTGCAAACAGGGCAAGAACACAAGACAAGACAACCAAGCTGCCTGCTTTCTTTTGGAAACAGCAACTTTCCTTCTTTGCTGCAAGTTGTGGAAGATTAGTCATACTTGGGTCTGCAGGCATGCACAATGTACGATGTACATATTTGTGTTGCCTGCAGAAAACTTTTTCTTCAAGCACGGTGCGGCACTATATTATGTAATAGATCAAAAGTCATAGAGTGGAAACCGCGTTGCCTCGGTGTTGTGGTTGCTGCTGCTGCTCGCCAACGTTCCCAAATCCATGAGTAGCAACGCCAACCCACCCGCACCGACATGGACGGAATACGGTTGATCGGGAACATGGTGAAGCTCATCCCAGTGTTCAATGCCAAAGGCGGCAAAGTAGCAAGCTCGTCGTCTCCAATCGTCTGCTTCTGCTGTTCTTGATGCATGTTGCAGTACTGCCAAGAAGCAATAGGCATTGCCCGAGATTCCGTGACACAGTCCGACTCCTTTGCGGAGCAGTCCCCGGGGCCAAATCACCGTATTGGCGAGCGTTTGGGCTTGTTCCAAATAGTTCGTTCCACCAAAGACTTGATGGGCCTTGGCCAACAATAGCACGTGTCCCGGTGCCCCATGACACCAATGAACCAACTTGTCGTGTGTACTGCCAATACTGCTTCGCAAATTGCCCGATTCCGGCCAACAGAGGGAATTCAAGGCGTGGATGGTTTGTGGAATCAAATTATTATTGGTCGCATGCGGCAGTTGTTGTCGTTCGGAGGGTGTGAGACACAACAAGGTGTGTAGTATTCCCACCACGCCATGGGCTGCCCCCAGATAGTGGGATTCGTGCCATTCCCAAAGAAGTGGCAACTGGTTGTGTTTGGCAGCCGTTTGGATTCCTTCTTGGACAATGGCTTGTGCCAGTGCGACCACGACCGAGGATCCCAATTGTGTGTCATGGAGTTGTTGTCGTAAAAACAAAATGGCTTGAATGGCTCCCGCTCGTCCGTACAAGACTTCACATTCGCGAGAGTGCATGGTTGCAGTGTGTGTTTGGAGAAATCCAATCAATTCGTTGGCATGTTGCTGGGCAGACGCCGCGTCTCCCAAGGCTTGATGGAGGGCTGCCAAGAGCGCTTTGGCTCCTACATAGGGACCTGTCAACAAGGTGACTCGTTGCTGTGGTTTTTGGGTTTCCGTCTCTTGAACAACCTGTTGGGCCAATGTTAGTGCGGTTTGAAGTAAGGACGCAATTTCCTTTTGGTCGTCCAGTGATGGCGACTGCTGTTGTTTTTGGAGATGTTGCGCCATGAGGAGTCGCAGATAGACACGTGGACCCAGAGCTCCTTTGTACAGAGATCCCAGTTGTGATGACAACGACGATGACTTGGAGGAGGATCTTCTTTTATTCGTACTGTTGTCCTCGTAAAAGTCCAAGCAAATCTGAAAGTACCGACGGGCAAGAGCCGTGCAAGCTTTTCCATTCTCAAAGAGTTCTTCCTGGCGTTTCTCGGTGGAGGAGGACTTGCCACTGCTGCTAGCCTTGTCAATGGCCTTGTTGCGAAAGTAGCGATCAGATGGCATGGCTATAGCTATGCGAACAGAAACAAGGAGACAGAGACAACAGACAACTGGACATATGTATCGTATATGAAAGCACTTGGTGTACAGTATACGGACTGACACTGTGATGGGTCGGGAAAGTTACTATGGATTACACCGTAGAGAGAGCTAAGATGAAGATGGGGACAGAGCTCGAGGGGTTTTGCATCGTCGTTCCGCTTCGAGGATGGAACCATAATAATAATACACAAACATGTATGTTTCTTCGTTTAAGCCTGCAGAACCGCTAAGATGGTCACCTCTATCGTCACTCATTACCGTACCGGTACCGTGACCTGTTAGGAATGCAGCCATCGAATGGCCACAAAATCGAGATCCCCTTCTACGATCGATCTGTCAGATCTGGTCCCTCTCGTTGTTTCACTACTACTAGCTCCTAGAGTATCTCATTGTTGATCATGTCTTCTGATAGTGTTGCTACTGGCTCTGGTACTGGCACTAGTGATGCTGCTGCCACTGCTGCTGTTGCCGCCGCCGAGGCTGCCACTGCCAATTGCAGTGCTAATCCTACTGCCAATTCTCTTCTGCTGGCTGGCAATGATATTTGGATCGAACTCATTCTGCCGTCTGTTGGTATTGGACAGTACACTTTTGTAGGAGCTGTCAACAAAAAGATGAATCAACTGTACAAAGAGTACTGTGAAATTGAACTCAAGAAAAATCCAACAAGGGTTATCGTTGACGGTGGATGGTTTCCTCCTACTAGTCGCGCTGCAGAAATCACCGACACTTTTTACGGCGAAACATTCTGCAATCAGCCACGCACAGAATACTGGTTCAGGGACAATTCCGACCATAAGAAACCTCGTCATCGTCAGGTTTGCCAAAAAATTGCCAAAGTTGGAAATATTATGGTCATGCAGTGGGCACTCCAACAGGGATTCCCTTGGGAGAAAAGGACATGTGCTGCAGCGGCTCAAATGGTCATTTGGAATTGCTCCAATGGTTAAGACAGAACGATTGTCCATGGAATTTGTGGACATGCCGTGATGCTGCTAAAAATGGACATTTGGAACTTTTGAAGTGGGCTCGTGAAAATGGCTGTCCGTGGGATTGGCAGACATGCTCGGGTGCTGCCTCAAATGGCCATTTGGAAATGTTCCAATGGTTAAGAGAGAATGGTTGTCCATGGATTGCAGGGACATGTGCGAGTGCTGCTAAAGGTGGCCATTTGGAAATCTTGAAGTGGGCTCATGAAAATGGGTGTCCATGGAATGCTAGCACATGCACAGGTGCTGCACAAAATGGCCATTTTGATTTGCTCAAGTGGGCTCGTGAAAACGGCTGTCCATGGAATGCAGATACATGCACCTTTGCTGCCAGAAATGGACATTTTGAATTTTTAAAGTGGGCTCGTGCAAATGGGTGTCCATGGAATGAATATACCTGCTCAAGTGCCGCCGCAGGTGGCCATTTGGAAATCTTGAAGTGGGCTCGTGCAAACGGCTGTCCATGGAATGCAGATACATGCTCAAGTGCTGCAGAAAATGGCCATTTTGATTTGCTCAAGTGGGCTCGTGAAAACGGCTGTCCATGGAATGCAGATACATGCACCTTTGCTGCCAGAAATGGACATTTTGAAGTTTTAAAGTGGGCTCGTGAAAATGGGTGTCCATGGAACGGTTGGACATTTCGAGCCGCACGCCATATCAACGACGACACGGAAGAAATGGTCCAGTGGCTGCGTGACAATGGCTGCCCTGAGGCATGAGTTTGGGGATATTGGTGATCATTATTTATTTAAACAGAAGAATAGCAATAATGCATTTCGTTTATCGTAGCGACTATTAGTATTATGGGGGTTGGCTTGGTAGATATGACTAGACTATACTGGTATGGTTGAATAGAGTCGAGGTCAGGGGCAACAAATACTTTTAGTGGAGTCCGTCAGAAGAAGATGAAAAAGTTCAATGCACCGTGGAGCAAAGCAAAATGGTTCTCCTTTCATGCTTTGGCAGCCACTAGCTAGCTAGTTGCTAGCTAGAGCTCTTCTAGCTGGCTACTGAGAATACAGAAGACTGCAGTGACGGGAGTCCAGTCTAATAAACCCCTGGTTTACATGAGTGGACTTGTGCCCCGTCGAGTTTTGGTCAGAAGTGAGTGAGTTTCCTCCGTGTTACCCACGTCGATCGAGGAAGTCTTTGCATGTGAGGGCAAGATTCGTTGAATTCGTGATTGTTTGGTAGTGGGATTGAGCCAGTCCATCCAATCCTGATTACGCTGAGCATACGGTAAGATACCCAGCACCCCCTTGCTATCATGGGTAGCATTTTGTATTCCGTTTGCTTTTGGATCTGTTCCATTCGCTCATAAAAACAAGCAAAGACAACTACCCAGCACAAGTCAACCCAACGAATAGATAATTATTAAAACAAAGTAGTCAAAGTATCACAATGGACAAGAGATTTCGCAATCTGATCTTGGCGCAAGTAGAGGCGGTGGTATACGACAAGCCACCGTCGCGTCAATCTCTGTACGAACTGCTCAAGATTGCTACCCCCGATTTGAAATTGCACATGGTGGACAATACGAGTCAACGGCAGTCGGCATATAAGGCGCTGAAAGTCTTGATTCATCCCGACAAGCACGCCAAAGCGTTGAAGAATGACAAGAAGGAATTACAGCGCGTCACGAAAATCTTTCAAGAAACATCGGCTTATTACAATGTCTGTTGTTCCCGCTTGGCACTGGAATCCCCCAGTATGGGCGACAACAATTCCTTTGGAGAAACCGAAACGCCCACGAAAAAACGCGAGTCGCGGCATACCAAAGGAAGCAAGAGTAGTAAGAGTCCCATGCGCCGCACCCACTCGGGCTTTGATCAAGACAATATTTCCAACAAGCGCGATTTTCGACCTCCTTCGATTATTAGCGTCAGTGGCAGTGGTCGATTGCCCGTCGAATTTGATTCGTATGAAGAATGGCCCTATTTGACAGACATGGTCAAAGTCAAGGATATGGAATCGGTCTCGGTCAACGAATTGGCATGGATCATGGCCTGTCGTGTGATTAACCTAAGAGGTGGTGTCATTCACGGACAAGCCATTGGACGGGCCTATCAAGTCACCAAAAAGAGTTCCGATTTGGAAAAGTGTGATAGTGTCGACGCTGTCTTGAGACATTTTGGATTTGTCTGTCGTTCCAAACTCTCGCGAGTTCAAGATATCAAGTACGAAATTATGGAACACGGACCCGTCATTTCCACATCGTTTGAATTGCACAAGGCATTTTATCAGTCCAGCGATGCGAGCTCCAATTTCAGTCCCAATCAAGTCTCTCGCATTCATCCATTGCTCCTTGTGGGATGGACCATGACCAGTCAAGGAGAATTGTGGAAAGTACAAGCACTGCAGAGTGGAGAAACCTTTGAAATTGGGACCGGACAATTCAATGTTTCCGCTTCGGTACTAGCACCCCCCGATGCCATTTTGGAAACCATTCCGTGGCAATCCAGTGGTCCGTATTTGGACTTGAACATGCCTTCTGTTGTTGGATTGAGCAAAGATTGGAGAGATTTGCGACACATGAGTATCAGTATCAGTGCCAAGGAACTAGAGACATTTTCCAAAATGCTCGAAGGAGGATTCCAAGCCGCCATTAAAAGCAAACAATCCTTTGTCATTCGCGACAAGCACAAGTTGGCATACAGTCGGCGATACACCTTGCGAGAAATTGCTACAGGCGACAGTGGCAAGTGGAAAATTTCCGTCAGTCAAGCCGAGAGTTAGTTAGTGAACCGGATCGAATCGAAAGCGTCTTGCCCCGATGGTTGTTGGGACGTTCGTTCTCGCAAGAGGTCGTTCACCACGCTCTTTTTGGTATGTATGCATGCATTCATTCACTCCTTTTTAAAATAAGTTTAGTTGAGAAAATTGTGTTATTAAACGTTTACTGTTGATATCTACTTTTTTGTGTCTACTCTGAATCGTTCTAAAGGTTGCCTTGGCTGACCTCGTTCTAGAGGTTACCTTGACTGACCCAAGGGCGTGCTGATGATGTGAAGGACCAGCCATGAAGGGCTGCTGTGTCTACGTTTGTTTGCTTCTTTGATTACCCACCGGTACCGGTAGGTTCAGTCGGACTGAGACGAGTCGGTCCATGTACTGCTGGTACGGGTATGTTTGATCATCATGGTGAAAGGAGAAACCGAGCTTTCATCCGACGTGGTACTGCAATCTTCGGCTGCTTCTAGAGCAGCGGAACCCATAATGTCCATCTTTTTGTCTTGCTGTTCTTGCAGTGCTGCCTTGGCGAGACTTTCGAGATGCAAGTTGTACAAGAGTCTCTCCTTTTTCAACTTTTGCTGTTGTTCCAAGGTTTTCTTGGCATAGATGCGACCCATTTCTTCGTGCGAGATGCGCAGCGTCTCGAGACGTTCTTGGGCGGCCGCCACCAAATGCAGTTTGGCGCGACGTTTGGTACGTGCCATCTGGCGGGCATCTTCGTAGTCTTGACGGGCCTTGGCCATGGCTTGTCGGAACTGCTTCAGTGCCACCTTTTCTTCTTCGGAACGATGACTCTTGATTTCGCGTTGCACGTCTTGGACGCCCTGAAGTCCAGTCTCAATGCGCAACAACTTCTCCACGTTCTGCTTGGCTTTCGTGTGCGTTTCGGTCGCTTCCTGTTCGGCAAACAGAATCCGCGTAGCGGACCGGAGCACTTGATCGTGGAGTTGGGCCACTTCTTCGGAGAGCTCAGGTTTCTTGGTAATCTCGGCAGCCGTGTGATGCCAAGGGTTGTTCGGATCTTCCACGTCCACATCCACGGCCGCCAAGGCACACGAGAGAGCCGCGTGGATTTCTGACGATTCATGCATAACCGCAAACTGCTCGATCATGGAAAGAGGGTCCATGTTCGTCTCGGTGGCCAGGAGAAGAGCGTCCAATTCAGGATCCTCTTCAGTGAAATCAAGGTCGTCATCCAAGGTGGGGTCTTTCATCAGAGTAGACTTCTCGGTGGAAGGGTCCATGGTTGGTTCGTTCATCATCGTGAGTGCATCCATTATTGCAGCAGGGTGAGTAATAATGAGATTAAGTAAGAAAGTTAGTTCTTTTGCGTTCAAAATTCAAATTGTGAGACCTTCCAGGAAAGATATCAATCGTGCATGTCCACGCACTTGTGGCGTCAGCACATTTTCCCAAGACTTATAAGTGACTTTCAAAATCTGAAGGGACTACTAAATCTTGTAAACTGGATCCAATGTAGCTGGGCGAGCTTGCATTGCTCTCCATTTCAATGCCACGGACGATCGACCAGCGCGGTGAAGGAGATCGGTGATTGTCATCGGAATGTTTGGCCCAGCCAATCGTTAGTCCTACCGGTATCTAGATATCTAGGCTAGCTAGAAGAGTTAGTAAACAAAAAAAGTCCAGGAAATGGCCACGCAATGGTCCTGGACTTTGGCTAGCTTGAAGTCCTGCGTGGCATTCTGGACTCGACTCGACTTGCTTCTTGATCCTTGCGTTAAACACACTTTCTAGCTACATCTTTTTGGGCCTGGTCTAGCTAATACGATAGATGGCACTGGGCCGGGAAGCTTCCAAGCCCCATGTCAGTGATTCGATTGATTCCCATCTGCGCTGTGTCACTGATTCGACCGGCAATGATTCTTCCTGGCTGGGTCTAGAAACACTGCAGGCTGCTGGTTCACGTCATGATAACTGGTACCATCATCATACTTACTGTCTGGGTCCACAAGATTCACGGCCAATGCAAGCACGTGCCTCTTTTCGGTCCAGTAGACTACATGTATCTACTAGCTAGACGTGATGTGTCTTGTGGATCTCGCTAGCAACTAGTAAGTGTGCCTCCAATGTTGCTTTGCAAGCTGGTCCATGGAGAGTCTCCGACTGAGCGGGAGAACAACAATCATCCAGCCAGGTTGTAGCTATGGTTGACACTCCGTACCTTCCTAGAGTGCTACATGTAGAAGCAAAATAGTTGGTAGAGGCCAGGCGATAGGGAAACACTACGTACCAAGCGGACAAGGTGCGTCATGATGGTTGTTTCCTTTGTTCACAAAGCCACTCACCTAACTCTGGAACCTGGATGCCGATGGTGCACTTGCACTCTTCCGCTAATTTTGCTCCCTTGTCCTTCCTGGTTTTCCTCCATGCACCCCCCTTCCCTGCCCCCCCTTGTTTTGCCCTGCTCGCGTCCTCATTGCTCTCCCCGTATGCCCACCACACCAGCCACCCACCACCGCAGCCACTGCTTTGCCTAGCCTCGCCCCCCTCGCTCCTTTTAAACGTATCTATTTAGTATTTATTTTACTTTGGTAATAGCCAGAAAATGGAAACAGGTGCGGTTGTACTGATCATCTAGACTACAAAGTCATACTCGAGTATGCCAGCCAGCAGTTCGAAGCACGGCCCTGACTGGCCAACAGTTCGTTTGCTCGCTCTTTGGCCCCAAACAATGCATCGTCGTCGCTAACCTTATGATTGCGTTTCTCCCTTTATAGTCACCCCTCGTACCAGTTCCATCAAGACTGTGGGGTGTGGGGAGGCAATGCTGGGGCTGAAACCAGAGCTGGGACCAACCCTGAAGGGATTGCAGTGCTGGGGCCAACTGTTTTGGTGAGCTTGTGTTGTCTCTAGTAGTGGGGCAAGAATTCGTGGTGGAGGATCCAGTAATGGGGACTGCCATGGTAGACATCATCGCAGTGCTGGGGGCAACTGTTGTGGCGTTACTAGTGCCGAGGCTAACTGTTGTGTGAAATCCAGTGTTGGTCCGAACTGTGTAAGACCCAGTGCTACCAACTGCAGGACTGGGGCTAGCATAGTGGTCGTTGCAAATTTGCTTCTTTGTCTTGGGCTCATTCAGATTGGCAGACATTTATTTTGGTAGCACGAACAATGAGTTTGATGTTGCCTTCGTGTTGTAGCTATGTATTGGATACATGAACCTGTAGACAACCGCCCTTGCAAGTGGCCGAATAGACGCAGCTAAGATGGGTCAGTTGCTCACCAATCTGGATTGCCTGGGAATCGCTTTCATGTGAGATTCAATGACCAAATCATCACCGTATAGACGCATCAACACCTGGTGATGGCCCTGAAGTTTTGTGCCTACTTCACTTCTTTGGTTACAATTATTATTACTGTAGGGCACCAGTCTTTGGGACTTGGCGTCGTGCTTGTCGACGTCCATAGACGATGAATGGGTGCTGATTGATGCCTGGGAGGCCATGCGCTTTGTGGATACTGGCAGGAACCATGGAACCATCATTTCACTGACAGAGAGCACATCGAGCAAGAGGTGCGAGTTGGGTCACTCTCAGTGGAACTCATCAGGGGCGATGTTGCCTGGAAGTCTTTTCATCTCAATGTGATGTACCGGTACCGATTTAGTAGTTTGCTTGCACCACACTTTCCCTACATCTTGAACGATTCTCACGTTGGTGACCTTGCCGCTATCTTCAAGTTTCAACGTTTGGGTGACAAAGGCTGCCGTACCGGTATCCTGGCAGACTGTCACGCCTGTTGGTTTTGAAGCATGGAAGCAACCACTCATGGAATGATCCACGAGCACGAGTCGAGTCCCAATGACGACGAACAAGGCAATAATAGACTCTCTACTAGTACGAAGAAGAAGACACTGCATAACATGCTGATCTTCTGCTCTCTACCCTTTCAAAACCTCAAAACCTGGGATGCTCGTTTTTTGACACATCCCATCTTCAAAACGTTTTATGGCTGCAACGTATATTTCACTCTTTTCGTGCTTTCCTTTCCAATCACTGCACCTACTCCATTGTGTTTTGCTACATTACATTTGCTTCATGATGATTTCAATCTTGACCCCTGCCGGGATGAGTGAAACGCCCATCATTTCATGTACCATGAGTGCTAGAATGCCCATCATGGCGGCGCGTCCTTGATTGAGTTCAATGGCTCTCTTTTTCAGTTTGGTTTCATCGTCAAATGTGTCCCATCCAAAGTCGAGAAGGCCATTTCGAAAATCACCGATAAACTCTCCACCAATGACATCTTTCATGACTTCGGATTCGAGCAATCCAATAAAGACGAGGATTTGTTGAAAGCCCGGTCCGGGAATTGCCCACAGGGCATCAAAACCACAGGGCAAATCGGCAAAAGCCGGAACCCTCCAACCAGCTTGAGTCGCCAAGTACCCCACGACGGCCAACATGGCGATACGACCGTGTTTGAGTTCCACGTAACGCAAACGATCAAATGTGGTCTGATTGCCATCCGCGACGACACCCAAGGGATCCCAAAATCCCAAGGGCTCTTGGGCACCCAGTTCGTTTTCGAACGGACTCACTACTACTACTTCCTCCACACGAACCACGTTGGTTGGTTTTTGGACCAAAGCGGCAAACGGGTTCAAAGCCGCCACGACGGAGGGAAATGCCAAGAGTAGGATCGTGGTAAACGCATTCTTCATTGTGGGTCGATCGTTGTCGTTGTTCCACTCTTGCTTGTTGACATAAGAGAAGACAGCAAACAACCAAATCGGACGGATAGATCAGCAATCGAGTGATCACTTACTCATACGGTACCTACGGTATGCATATGGATCAATTGGCCGTTGTCCGAACAGAAAATGAATGATCCACAGGCCCAGAAGGAAGAAAAGATCTGATCTTCTGCGTCACCACCCGGAAGACAGATTTTGTAACTTGGGTAGATGCGGTACAATATTCAGACAAATTGTGATTATTACATTAGTCTACTTGAGTGAAATATCACCTCAAAGATTACCATAACTACCCTTTCAAAGCTGTCTTCCCATGTTCTGATTCTGGGAGCCACGAAGGCAGAATTTGTTGGAGGCAGGAGGTCGGCTGGAGCATTCATGACCTTGTGCGTCCCGTTTTTCCGATCCCTCACTCTTGACGATGTACCTATCAGTACATGTAGAGTGCTAGATAGCTAGTACCGGTACGAACTGGGATACGGTTCGTCCGTATTAGCTATAGGCCCAATGCAGGTCCTGGACCAATTTCTGGGCCAACTCCAGAGCTACACAATGTCATGCTCCAGGTCCCACATCAGGACCCAATCCAGGCCCAACTCTTCGACCAAATCCTGGCCTATCACCAGACCTCAATGGCGGAGTATCACCCACAAGACTAGGATTTCCCAAACAATGGTGGTGGTAAAATAGATTCAAAAGTGGCTGAGCGAGACTCCACTTAAGCCGCTGAACTTGTTGGAAATGTTTTTTTACTTTGCCAGGTCCAAACAGTACGCCCTCTTTGTTGACTATACTCTGTGCTTTTGTCATGCTGGAGATGTACCGTTCACAATTGTGTCATTGCTTGAGCCAGCGAAGAGCGGTTCCCATGGCCACCATTCCGTCATCGTTGTCGCTATCGTACCCAACAGGCATACGAGATGGCCATTTGTCGTCGGCTGTATCCAATAGAGAATCAAAATCTCCAATAAAGGATGCAAATCCAATCTCATCATTGCGTATACCGTGGGGGATAGCACTTCAACTTTGTATCGGCGAATTTATGTGAAGAAAAGTATGTGAGCTTTCCTCGCACTTCCTTGCGTCACTGTCTCTTGTTCTGTAGCTTACCATTGTCGTTTTGTAACTTGACCTTGTTGGCACTAATCAGAGAGACTTGTGATCCCAGAGCTGTCAATCCTTCTGCTGCGAAACACGCATACCGTAGTCATTGCCGCCCAGAACAACGACTTTGCCAGAAACCATACTATCTTTGGCACCTCCCACACCTTCCACTCTTGGAGCTGTGCAATGAACTCCCGTGAAAGCTGCAATCATGGTGTTGAGTGCATCTTGATCTTGGATCCCTTTGCCAATTTTCACCGCTGAGTGTACGTAGCCTTGAAGATTTTTGGATTCCTTGAGAGAGACTCTCGGTAGATCTTCATCATCATAATTGCCGCTGCTTTTGCCGCCATCACCACTCCCACAATACGGTCACCTGTATCATCTTGCGTTCCGGCCACCACTGTCATGCGACCCAGACTGTCTGTGTTGCTGCTGCTGGTGGGAATTTGCAAGACTTGTCGAATGGATGTCCACTTGGGACCATCATAAACGACATACTTGGTTGTGACAGCGTGCAGTGCCAATGGTGATTTTATTCTCACTGCTTTGTTGGAAGTCACACGCCAAAAACAGGGCTAGGCCTGCCGCCACTGTTGGAAAAATCATTTTAGAAGGCAACCCTTTTGTTCAGCAAAAGTTCACAAGCTAACTGAAGCCAGCAAAAGGCGTCGAATGATCATACAAACAGGGGTGTTCTTGGAAGAAATATTGGATGGATCCAGGCGGCTTCACAGCCAGGGAATATCCAACATCCAACAGATGTGAAAGAAAAAGAAAAAAGCAGTTTGTCCAAACTTCAACTTGGGGTCAAATAAATCTTGAAAAGAGTGTCGAAATGATGACGTGGATACGTTGTAGGGATTATGTCAACCGGTACCCGCTATCCATATCCACGCTCCAATTTCCACGCTGTGGATAGTAAGGTACTTGTACAACTTGTACCAGGTACGCTTTTGCTGCTAACGACAGCTAATAACGAGAACAGTCAGCATCCTCTCGATTGACGTGGAATCAAAACCAATGAGCAGGCCAACAGAAGGAGATGACAGGTAGTGGAGGCCGAAGAGCAAACAGAGCCATGGGAGGGAGAGAGCAGGGGCGTACGAGACTAGCAGTAATGGTCAAGAGCGCCACAATCATCCCAGCGCCTTGAGCTTATTGTAGCCGCAGGAACTAGCTAGGTAGGGGTTGAGCAAACTTGCCGATAGCCCTACGGTACATTGCAAGAAGTTTTGTAAAGTGTTTGGAAAGCGAGTCTTTTGCTTTGGCTGGTGGTTTGGTTGTTTTCTATTGGATTAGATTGGATTGCATAGAAGTGGATTGGATTTGCCATTTACTATACAAAGATCAGTAGAAGTTATGATTGAATGATCAATCAATCATTCCAATTCAATGCCAATGCAAATTTCCAACTAAAATTTGAATTTTGACTTTTCAGAAGTCATTCGGTCACTCCTGAGTACCGGTGTACAGGGTACGACTGTACCGGTTCGTGCTAACACGTACCGTACCCGTACCAGTACACCAGTACCGTACTTACGGCTTCGGAGTGTACCAACCGGTACAGTACATCACAATACATGTTGTAGTATGCGGTGCGCGCCCAGTTCTGAACGGAGCACTCACCCCAAGGTGCACTGATCTACCATACCTGGCTTTAGCTTAGCCCCCTCGCCGATTAACCCACTATTTAGATATTTCTTCTAGTACTTATGTCTTTGTTCCATTGAGTTTTTGGAATGCTACATGGCTGTAGCCCCGCAGAAGTGGACCTTGACTGTCGACACAATGCGTTGGCCGTTGAGAGCGACCCAACACTGGCTCGTCCCCACAAAGAGATTGATTGGGTGGTACAGGTACAGGTACAGGTACAGGTACCATCCTCCATCAATGAAACCAATACCCACAGTTTTTCAGTTGACTACAGGTACTATGAATTGTTTCCGTCTCTTTTTTGTTTCTGCTAACTTTTCGTTGGCTCTCTTCCATTCTGCTGCTGCTGCTGCCAATCCCGGAGAAGAGCAACGTCCATCCTGGTTCCGTGAACACCCTCTGGTCGACGACAAAGAACTAGAAGAGTTCTTGACACGAGATGCCAGCGATGAACACAGGGAACTTCAAGAATCCACTGGAGGTCTCTTTGATGCTTGCAATGATGACAATGCATGTCAAGAGGAGGAGGGCTTCACCTGTGTACTCTGGGTGACCCGAAAGCGGTGTGTTCCCCTGGACTGTCTCCGCGACGAATTGACGAGTTTCCACAACTCCTTTCAACAATCAGAGTATGTTCAAAACCTTCGAGCCGAAGCTGGAATGGAGAGAGGATCATGGCCTGGGGGGTTTCGGAACAGTGACAAACGAGCTTCTATGTTGAGCGCGCTGTCCAACAACACAGACTTCCCAGCGCAGATTGAAAACATTGGCAAAAAGTGCTTCTTTGGTGATGCCGACTACAATACTACAACTGCGGATGGCAAACAATTATCACTGTCGTGGAGTGGGGTTCAAGTTGAAGCTGGCCTCATCCTTCCGGACTTTCAATATGCCGAATATAGATCTCCGGTCGACGACTTCAGCGCCACGATGCAACGATATTGTGTGGGAGCAGAGTTGGGTGCAAGTTGTGGGTTCACGCCTTTGGCTGGTTTTGGATGGACTGCTATTGGTGGATCACCAAAGGAACTTTTGTCCTGTGGCTACTTGATGGCAGACTTGGATGTGGGGCTGTTTTTTGGTGCAGGCATTGCTGTTGGGGTCACTTTCAGTGGAGTCATCTTCTTTGAATACGAAGTTTTTCCAAGTGAAGGTTTCAGCATTGTCCTTGGTGCTGGCGCTGGTGTAGCAGTTTGCGGAGCTTGTATTCCATAATTCTCCACCCGAAAGTCCCCCCTCCCCCCCTGATCAAAGTATTAGCACTAGTTGGAAGCTTGCATACGTGTCACTCTACCTCCACCCCCCTAACACAACCAACAAACCAGAAACAAAACAAAAAAGAGCCCAACAAAATTCAGAAAAACAAACAAACAAGTATTACATGTCTCTCTTTCATGCGACTCTCCCTAAAACGAGCAACCACAGGGCATCTTTAAAATTAATAAATCTAATGGTATACCGTAACCCCCTAGAGGGGGCTGTGTAATTCAGCCCCATAGCTACAGTAGCTAGGCTCCTACTAGTAGTACAGTATGTTTGCTGGTAGCCACAGCCTCAGCTTCCGCTTGTAGATGACATGGACAGAGCATGATAATAAGCTTTATCTACCAAGTACCGGAACCGGTACCGTTACGAGATGGAGACTTACTATTTAAAAAAAGTAGAGTACCGGTACGGTACTTATCGGTTTGGGAGGAGCAGAGAATTTGGCATGGAAAGATTTAATGAAAAGTTCAAGTCTTCAACGACTCATCCATCCACTGATGCGTGTCCACATCAATTATTAATAATTGTTTGGATCAATTATCTTCGATCTCGGCGGGCTCTTTGAGCCCTCCGGAAAAGTTGCATATTTTGATTAGAGAAGGGAGAGCCCTCCGGAAAGGTTGCATATTTTGATTAGATGTGAAAGCGCTCCGGCAACTTCACGTATGCTAGTCAGAAGCGGGAGGCGCTCCCGAAGCGTTAGAAGGGAAAGCGCTCCGGAAATGTTGCATATTTTGATTAGAGAAGAAAGAGCGCTCCGGAAAAGTTGCATATTTTGATTAGAGAAGGGAGAGCGCTCCGGAAATGTTGCATATTTTGATTAGACGGGAAGCGTCTGGCTGCTGCGTTCAATCATCCACCCGAGCCCGTTCTCGATCATTATTCGCCACAAATTTAAACCATCACAATAATGAGTTCAGCACTAATACTGAGCAAGTCGTCCGTATGGTTTCGCATGGCCTCTCTGCCATCAACTGCTGCGCCACTGGCGAGCCCTTTACTATCGGCAATAACAAAGCCCAGTTACGGTAG
The DNA here is from genome assembly GCA_903772945.1 of Seminavis robusta. Taxonomy (NCBI): domain Eukaryota; phylum Bacillariophyta; class Bacillariophyceae; order Naviculales; family Naviculaceae; genus Seminavis; species Seminavis robusta. Next base: position 36,764 of record CAICTM010000085.1, on the reverse strand, counting down.
TCGATTCCTGACGAGTCAAGCAGCGCGAGCTTTGTTGGGGCTTCCCGCCAATAATAAGACTGCTGATACTACCGGTAGTGCTAGTAGTAGTAAAACGACGTCCCCCCTGACTTTGAAAGAACTCCGCCATGCTTATTTTGCAGCCGCCAAACAGTGTCATCCCGACATGATGACGACCCAGCAGGATGATGATGAAGAGGAAGAGACCAACAGCCAGGCCGCCGACGAGTTTCTGCAAGTAACGTTGGCGTATGAACTCCTTCAAGCGGAACTGTCCCCAAAAGAAGAAGATGTCATGAGTAATATCATTACGGAATCGGAAGAAATGGCGTTTCGACGTGCCTGTCAAGTGGAACTGGGAGTGGCTCCCGAGATTGTGGAAGAATGCAAGCAAAATCCCGAGTTTCGTCAATGGCTCCTGGGTCGTACTGATTCGGCCCATTTATGGAGGACCTTTTTGATGCAACATGGAGGATTGGCCCCGAAATTACGCCCACCACAGTTGTTGCAGGCGGGTGCACATGCCAAAATGCCATCTCATCGAACACGACGACGGCGAAAATAGAACGTACATGTAGTATAGTACAAGCAACAATCAATTCAATTGGCCAGAAACTTGTTTCCTTCCAAGTTGAGGTACCAGGTACTGCTATACAGGACGTCTGCAGACTTGTTCGACCTGACCTGATCCAATAATACACAAAGTCTGCAACCGAGATCAATCTCCAGCGACCCTGCAGAAAGAAGTGATATACTCAAGTCTGTAGTATGGTACCGGAGGTAACACTATTTGCCCGATCCGAATTGAACGGAACACTATAGCCCTCGGCTTTTGCCCCATGGTATCAAATTGCAAGAGACTTGGTTAGTAACAGCTAGCTAGCTAGCTAGCTAGATAAACTGAGTACGTGGAGGAAAGTTCGGTCCGGTCTCATGAGATTTGTGTGCAACGAATGATCATTGAATCAATCACCCAAAGATTCCAACGTTAGGTGTTGACTCGATGGCACCGTATATCGATGTCATACAACAAGTACGAGGACATGGTTTTAAAGTACCTTATATGCAAGCTTCATCATAACTACAAATAAGTAATTGTACTACTACTGGTATTTATCTTGTCGTCTTTCAAGTACGGTACGCAATTACAACTCATCCCCCATGGTTCGTTTGACTTCACCCTTTTCATAGTCGCTGGGACATTCTTCTTTGCACAATTTACAGAATTTGTATCCTTCCTTGCAGTGTTCCATATTGTCTTTGCATTTGCGGCAATGATAACAGTACGGACGAGTCGTTTCGTGACTGGCGTGATGACACTGTGGCAAACTGCACGATCCTCCACAACGATCATTGAGAATGGCATGACGCAATTGCGCAGCGGCATTCTGGACGTAATTACCCGCACACATTTGCGTCCGTTCCGTTTCATCCCAATGTCGATAATCCATTTTTTGATAGCCACACTTGCCCTTGCCGTCGGGGTGGTAGACACAGCCGCGTCCTCGATCTTCAAATGTCCGCGGCCAGCCGTCGTAGCCGGTGGTAGCGGATGGTTCGGCGACGACGTAGTAATCGCACGATGCCGACGGACTGTTCTTGATGCGACAGTGGTCTCCAATACGACGACCTTCGGACGCCGAGAAAAACAAATCTTCGTCACTCATGTCCAAGTACTTTTGACATGGTTGCGGAGGAGGACCATCTCCAGTCTTTTTGCTGCTGGAAGAAGAGGGTTTCTTGGCAAGCACTACTGACACATTGCAGACTAGCAACAGCAGTGCCAACGACATTAACACGACGGGCTTGATCATCTTGGCCTGGTTGGTACTACTATTTTGATGCTTCTATGGTTGTGTCTGTCTCGACGAAAGATGAAGAAGGATGTGTGAAGAGTGAAGGCTTGGCTTGGGAAGCCCAATCTTCTTTGCAAGGTTGCGATAGCCATCGAGTGAGAAAGATCCAATCAAAGGGTCACTGACATAGACATTATCCTTCACCTTACAAAAGATACGATGTTAACCCTCAAAAGATACGATGTTAACCCTAATTTGACCGTTTCATTTCTTTCTCTCGCCTCTGACTCAAACACGCTTTCTCCCTTTTCCATCTTATTCTGTTCCTTCGCTCGGGCTGAGGCAATCGCTCTCTGCTATAACAGACTTGCTCAGTCATCTCCTCCATAACACACAAGCAGACCTCCTCTGTACATCCATCTATACTGAAGGAAAAAGAAAGAAGAAGAAAACCATGATGCAGTGGGTACATGTACTGCTGTCACTCGTGTCGTCTCTGCTCTTGCTAACAGGGTCGACCACCAATGCGTTTTCCACTCCTGCTGTTACTACTACTACTACTAAAAGTACAGATCGTTTGACCTTTCCCAATTTGGATGCCTCCTTGTTCCGTCATCCTTTGGATCGAAACTTGACCGGGCTCGTCACAAAATTGCCAGGAATTCAAATTGCCGAACAAGGCATTCGCCGCACATTTCCATTGGTCGAACAAACCGTCCGGTTGGATCTCCTCTCGTCGGCCGTCAAGGTATCGCCTCAACAATTGCCACACATTTACGACCTACTCGTCGAAGCTTGCGAAATTCTCGATCTTACGGACACTCACAATAATTGCAGTATTCCCGAACTCTACGTGCAATCCAATACGCAAGCCAATGCCTACACATTGGCGTGGCAAGGCAGCAGCACACCCATCCTAGTCGTCACGTCGGCATTGTTGGATCGCTGTACTCCCGCCGAATTGCAGGCGGTCATTGGTCATGAATTGGGACATGTCAAGTGCGAGCATTCTCTGTATTTGACATTGGGAGGACTCGCATCGGCACCGCTCCGCACTCTCCCGTTTGCCGGCCAAAAAATCGACCAGGCACTGACACAATGGCGATTGGCGGCCGAATACACGTGCGATCGGGCCGCATTGATGGTGGCACAAGATGTGCACGTCGTTCAAAGTGCCCTCCTGAAACTCGTGTCGGGGACATCCAATGTGAATGTTCAAGAATTTGTTCAGCAATGTCAAGAATACAATACGCTCCTTAAAAGTGCCAATCCGTTGGTCCGGGCGTCCATTCGACGACAAGTACGGACGCATCCCTTGCCCGTACGACGTGTCGCCAAATTGCAAGAATGGGCCCAGTCGGACGAGTACAACCAGTTGTTGCGTGAGAATGGAGTGGCGATTGTCAAAATGAAAACAGGAGAGGAGCCAAAGGAAACACAACTGGCCACGGAAGAAGAAGAAGAGCAAGATCAAGAAGCGAAGGAGGATTTGGACCAATGATCATGCATACACTAGTAGTGTAAGTTTCGAAATGTTAGATCTATAGATAGAAAAAGCAACCCAGATCACGATGGTGGTCTTCAGCGTACGGCCAATAAGCTGTAGTAGCTAGACCGAAGTTTGGGCTGATCGTACCGTAGAATGTTCAATGTCAAACATGCGGCTAATTTTCCAATGTAAAGAAACTGAAGACATCTTTAATCGCGATGCCGTACTGGTAGTAGCCACTGAAGCAGCCAACTTTTGTACTGACAAGAGGTTGCCTAGTAGGCCGGGCAGAGATGGAGTACAATGGTTGGTTCAAGCTATGGTATGGATATACCACCAAAAAAACTCAGCAATGCAATCTCTACGATGGCTGGCCCCGAGATTCCACAAGCCTACGACTAAACTTCACACAGCTGCTAGTCCCAGCACTGGAATACTCAGGTTGGTTGGCCCCAGCACGAGATGCACCACAAAAGTTGCCTTCAGCACTGCCGTGTCTACCATATTGGCAAGTCCCAGCACTGGATTTTCCCCCAGAACTGGCCCCAGCACTTATTGGAGACACCACAAAAGTTGGCCCCAGCACTTCAATGCCTACATGCCTACCACCACTTCCCCAGCACCGGATTTCCAACAAACAGCTTTCCCCATCACTAATAGAGACACAACAAAAGTTGCCCCCCCAGCACTACCATGTCTACCATGGCCAGCCCCAGCACTAGGGACTGGCCCCAGCACTAGAGATTTCCTCCAATATAATCCAGCCCTACTTCATTCTTTTACTTGTCTGTCTAGCAATGCTCATCTTATCTTTTGTTTTGGGGTTCAATACTAAGCTGCAAAATTAGGAGGGGCAGTTGTCTGGGCGGTCAGACTCGTCAGCAAAAGAGCAGCAGCCACATTTAGCATCTGCATCAAGGATGAGAGATGCTGCAGCTTGAAATGGCACACACAAGGTTTTGAGATTGGTTGTCTTGATCCGGCAAACAGGAACTTTATTGTCAGCACACAGAATTTGGCTGTCACTGCAGTCTTCAGCAGACGGAGAGCTGGAGGGGAGTGTGGATGGTCCAACAGAAGGTGAAGTGCTTGGCCAGTGAGAAGGTGCCACACTTGGTGTAGTACTTGGCACAACACTTGGCGTAACTGAGGGGACTACACTTGGGGCAGTACTTGGCTTGGAGCTGGGAGATCCTGAGGGTCTACCACTGGGGGCACTGCTTGGGTCTTCACTTGGGCTCTGGGAAGGACTCGCCGAGGGTGACTTACTTGGCTGGATTGAAGGAAAATGACTAGGATTCTGAGAAGGCGAGTCACTTGGTTTATCTGTTGGGGCAATACTTGGTGAATCTGATGGAAGCGAGCTAGGGGCATTGCTTGGCTTTGAACTTGGTGCAATTCTGGGTGATATTGAAGGTGCCAGACTTGGTGCAATACTTGGCAGTGAGCTGGGGAATGCTGAGGGGTTTTCGCTTAGGGGCTCAGTTGGATCTATGCTGGGATGCTGAGTGGGAGCAACAGATGGCATCTTGCTTGGGTTAACTGAAGGAGAACTGCTGGGTGCTTGTGTTGGGGTTCCTGTGGGGTGCTTGGTTGGTGTTTCAGTGGGAGAAGTGGTGGGGGAAATAGTAGGAGATTTTGTAGCAACATCGCAATGCAGAGTGACGGGAAAGGTGGAAGTAGCTGGCATCTCTGCTGCAGTTGCAGTAATGAGAACATCGGCAGATGTTGTCATCTCTATGGAACATTCTTCTACACCAGTGCTGGAAGATGAGCTGCTGCATTGGTCGCTTCCTGTGCCACGAGACTGAACCTTCAGGTCAATATCAACAGTGTCTCCTTCGTCATTTCCAGCCTCAGAGACAGAACAAGTAACCACCATACCAGCATCAGTTCCAGGCAAGAGGAAGTACTTGACTTGTTCAGAAAGGTATTCCAATGTAAAATCAAAGTCTGTACCGGAAGAAATTTCAGTTAAAGTGTCAGCAGCACAGGATACAGTGGTTGAGGTACCAGAGTCGGTAGAAGAACCACGAACACAGTCTGGGTCCAGTTCAAGCTCGAGGTGAGCCTCATTGGAAACTGTAAAGCTGCAGTATCTTTCAAAGGCACCTTCTCCTTCACCAACCCTCACTGAACAGCGTTCTTCGCCGTTGCCTGATCCTACATCTGCAGCAAAATCACATCCTCCTGTTGCCTCCCCAACAAAGGCGCAAATGACGAAGCTGTCGGATGGGGCTGCTGGGTAGTCATCGAGCTCGGCATCAAAGAATCCACCTCGGTTGCCCCACTGCCAGCTTCTTTCAAACAATTGCGTCACGAGATGACGGTGTTGATATTTGTTTCCAGTCGTCTCCTTAGGGTTATTCTGGTTTGTTGTCTGCATCCCCCCACGCAGGGCTTTCAATGTCAAGCCTTCACTTCCCGAAGAAGCAGCAATGGAAAAAGCTTGAACAAGTGCGAAAATGGTACCTTTGGCAAACAACATGTTGTCAGGAGTGTTCCTCAATCGTGCATGACTTTAAATCGGACCCTAATTTAGGGTCGGTTTGGGGAATCCGTCCCTAAATATAGGGACGGTTTCGAAACCCGACCCTAAATCGAAACACGTCCCTAAATTAGGGACGTTTTTTCAGAAACCGTCCCTATTTTTCAGAAAACGTCCCTATTTTTAGGGTCGGTTTCGAAACCCGACCCTAATATTAGTGCGTTTTCAATGTATTTACCAGGCAGTCCCGTTTCTATTTAGGGACGTTTTTCAAACCGAACCCTAAAACGAAACCCGACCCTAAATTAGGGACGGTTTTTCAGAAACCGTCCCTATTTTTCAGAAAACGTCCCTATTTTTAGGGTGGGTTTCGAAACCCGACCCTAAAGGGAATCCGACCCTAAATCCGACCCTATTTTAGGGTCGGTTTCATGCACGATTGAGGAACGCTCCAGTGTTGCGAGAAGTTGATTGGATGGTTGATTGTTTGTGAGCTTTGTCAGAGATTGTGATTTCGATTTTGTGTGCCTGTTGTTGAGTGCTTTTGGGCCGTTGCCGAGCATTCCAGGTCTCGCGTGTTCACGTAGATTTTTCGTGTGCTGGAAGAGCTATGCACTTTTGCGCAATCTTGTCAGGCAAAAAAAGACGCAAGGAACGCGCGGTGGACACCGCCCTTAAATAATGCTCTCTCCGGTCACAAGGCTTGCTACGCGTTGTACACCACCCTTAAATGCACTCATCCCACCCCATACTTGTGGTACCGTAGCCTGCATTTGGTTTGGAACATGCTCGATTACGAGGACTGCATTCCGCGCCAAAGACTAAAGCACCTACCGGTAGCTAGTGCATGAGAAAGCTTTGCCACCTTCGAGAAGGTGGCGGACGAAGAAGAAGGCACGACGATGACATTCTGGTGGATGTGGTGGCAGGAAGGAGTGGTGGTAGAGCCTGAGTTGGGAGCAGGCGGTCAAGACTCAGCAGCCAATCATGAGGCGTGCTGGTGCCCCCCTTTGGCTCATCGATACTGGTACTCTTGCTTCAGCTTCACAAAACAGGATAGTCAGACTTTCCTACCATCCCTTTTCCTTACCCCTCCTACCCCTTCAAACTTCTTTACCAACCCCAACTCTCTTCAACAAAGAGCTCGTGATTTGTGGTGAATCATGGCTCCGACCTCAGTGTACAAATCCTTAGATAGCTAACAGGCGTCGCACCCTCTCAGGAGGCCAGTGTAGCCGGTGAGCAGACTTGACTGTGGGAAATACCCGGGCCTCGGCTCGTGGGTCGTCCTCAAGCACATCTTGTCTGAATCCGTTATTAGACGTTCAGTTTTTTGCTTCAGCTTCACAAGACATCGAGCATCCAAAGCCAGATGAGGAGGGTAAAATAGATGGAACAGTGGGCAACAACTGGCTGAACAAGTTGTCAGGGGGTGATCCTCATAAAGCATTGCCATCAAAGCAGCACGATCTTTGGTTGTCCTAGCCAGCACAAGCGAACACCACAATTGTTGCCCCCTGTCCTGCCTCGAACCTCTGTTTTGCAGCCTTGCAAGCTAAGGAAAATACTGTCTCAAAGTGTCCTCTTTTAGCTAACGGTACGGTGCAGCTTAACTACTGGGCTTCTTTGGCCTACTTCTTTTCCAAAGGATTCGATGTCGCCAGTGGGTGTCATAATTAACCGTACTCAGTTTTCCCAAAATACCCTTTAATTACTAGTACAGAAGATTGGATGACTGCTTCAAGGGCATAATAGCCCTCAACTGGTTAGGGCCCTTGTGAATTTTGTTTGGATGTTTGTCTGTTTGTCTGTTTGTCCGTTTGTCCGTTTGTCCGTTTGTCCGTTTGTCCGTTTGTCCGTTTGTCCGTTTGTCCGTTTGTGTGTCACAGTTTTTAGCCATAACCCTAATAGAAATAGACTACCAAAAGATAAATTCGGCTTTTTTTCAGCGTTGGTCTCCTGTTTCCTCAGTTTGCTCGCTACTTGGATCCATATGACGAATAGATGCAATCCAGCCATTGTATAGCCAGCTACGGTACCTACCGTAGGCAGAGAGCTACATCGATCCATGACAGTGGCAACAGTACCGAACACACTCAGGTTCCGCTTTACTGGCTACACTCCGTTACCGGTACCTTGCATTGGATCCTTATGACAAATACATGCACAACCGAACATTGTCAATCCAGCCATCGTAGCCAGTTACAGTAGAGTTCATCGATCAGTGATAGTGGCAACAGTACCGAACACACTCAGGTTCGACTTTGCTCGCTACACTCGGTTACCTCACATTGGATCCCTATGACGAATACATGCACAAAACCGACTATTGTTAATCCAGCCATTGTAGTCGGCTACCGTACAGTTACATCGGTGACAGTGTCAACAGTACCGAACACACTCAGGTTCGGTTTTGCAGGCTACACTCCGTTGCCGGTATCTTGCATTGGATCCTTATAACGAATAGACTACATGCACAACCGAACATTATGAATCCACCCATTGTAGCCGGCTGCGGTATAGCTACATCGACGACAGTGGCAACAGTACCAAAAGTTCGGCTTTGCTCGCTACGGTTACCGGTACCTCGCATTGGATCCTTTTGACGAATACATGCACAACAGAATATTGTCAATCCAGCCATTGTAGCCATTTACCGTAGAGTTACATCAATCGGTGACAGTGGCAACAGTACCGAACACACTCAGGTTCCGTTTTACTGGCTACACTCCTTTACCGGTACCTTGCATTGGATCCTTATGACGAATACATACACAACCAAACATTGTCGATTCAGCCATCGTAGCCAGCTATCGTAGAGTTCATCGATCGGTGACAGTGGCAACAGTGCCGAACACACTCAGGTTCGACTTTGCTCACTGCACTCGGTTACCTCGCATGGGATCTTTATGACGAATACACACACAACCGAATATTGTCAATCCAGCCATTGTAGCCAGCTGCCGTATAGCCGTATAGCTAGTGGCAACAGTACTTGACTTGCGCATAAAGGAAAATGGGTACCGACACAGAAATCACCACCAAAACAGTAGGAAATAACAAGAAGGGATGAATCCGGTAGGAGGATCCACTCTCTTGTGTGTTGTTGCCTCTTCCGGTGGCTGATAGGCTCCTCTGTTCAGGCTGTTGGTAGGGCTGGAGTTAACAGAGCCTCCTCCTCCGTAGCGGTAGCCTCTCCTCTTGTTATCCGGAGCGATCAATCGTCGACAATGGTAGTTCCTCGGCCGTCAGCAGTAAGAGAACAGAAAGTAAGATATAGATATGGTTTTCTCTTCTATTCTGATACTGTGGACGACCGGAGACTTACCCTTGTTTTTCAACTTGCACCAACTTGGCCGTCATGGGCCGAGAAATGATTGCCATCCCATGGTCCATAGGATTCAATGAGGGATGGCTTTCGCTTCTGTACCAGAGTCAATCGGCTTGAGTGAGGCTTGGATAACAGAGATAATAGAGATGCGATCGATCGATTCGAATAATTAAAACAACTCACCTGTTGACGGCCGAGCTCGGAATTCTCTCCTGTTTACCATAGAAATTCAATGAGGGAGAGAAGTCAGCGCTGTACCTTCAATTAACACTCTTGATAATACCGCATGCTTACCTCATTGCGATGGATTCGATCGATCTGCCGATTGGATAAAGCACTCACCATGCATTATTGTTGTCGGCCAAGCTTGGATTTACCTCCTGTTTACCATACGAATTCAATGAGGGAGAGCAGTCAGTGCTGCGCCTTTAATAATAGACCTGATCGTAATGGACTTTCGCTCCGATCGGTTTATCCTTAACCTTAGTAACTTCAACGGTTCTTTTTATCCACGAATCGATCTAAATGTTTCGAGAGGGTACTTGTTACTTAACGATACACATGACCGTTGATTCTGCAACTGAAGTGCGACTACTCAATTTTACACAGTAAACGCGGGCAAATCGATTTTGGAGTGCAACTGAGGGGGAAACCAAAAGGAGCGTGGTCTGGGAGACCAAACAGATGGCTGGCTAGCTAGCTAGGTCTACAGCTGCAGCCAGCTAGCCTGGCTTGCCTACGATGTAGCCACTGCCAATCAAAATCAAACTCGTTGAGGGCTCATGCCTTGGGCAGCCTGAATCAATTGGAAAGAGGGAACCCAGAACCTCCGCCCAATACAGTCACGCGTGAAGTTACGAACCCCATTAACCTCTCCAATCCTCTCCAATGCCCACCTTTTGCCCTGCTCCCGTCCTCGGCCTTCTGGATCCTTGTCCTCCCCACTACCGCTACCACCACTCTGCCTAGCTTAGCCCCCCCCCTCGCTCCTTAACGTATATTTGTTTTTCTCTCCATGTATAGACAGACAGCGGCCACAGCTAACAAATTGGCTCCTCTATCCTACACTCCGCGTAAGCTTATCTATTTGGAAGACGAGTACCATGAAGCGACAGCACGAAGTGCACCAGAAAACGTTTGCCGCCTTTGGGAAGGTAGAGGAAGAAGAGGACAACTTTGACATTCTGACGGATGTGGTGGCAGCAAGGTGTGGGGTTGTGGTAGAGCCTGAGCATCAGAAGCAGGAGGTCAAGACTCAGCAATCTGGAGATGTGCTGGTGCCCACATTGGCTCATGGATATGCATACGGGTGCTCTTCGGTGTCACAAGACACTGAGCCTAGAAACCAAAAAGAGGGTAAAACAGATGGAGCGGGGGGCACCAATCAGTTGAACAAGTCAATAAAAGAGGGGTCAGGGGCTCCTCGTGTAGCATTGCCATCTAAGCAGCATGGCACCGCCAAGATTAGAAACAAGAAATGGGGAGATCCTGGTGCTTTTTCCGTTTCACCAACAACCAAGGAGTTTCACACAGCCACAACCACCCTTCCCCAATCGATAGCACCACCAAGTCGGCAATCGTCAAATGAGACAGATATCCAGACACCACCACCACCCAATCATCCTCAGCCAGGGCTCCAACCCTGTCCCCCCCAGCCAGCGCTTCAATTGACAGAAAATGTGGCAATAGGGCAAACTCTCCCCGGAGCAGTCCACTGTGAAGGACCTTCATTTCGGGAAAACTCTGCTGCGACACCGATGGAGCTGAGTAGCTCAGAGGGTAGCCCCACTCCTCAAATGAACGACTATGGTGTTGGGGTTGCTCTCTTTGATTCAGGTTTGGCAGTGGCCAATTTGGTTTCCAATGAGCCATCTCCCCTGGAACTACCACAGGCACAGAACTTTGACGAACGCGATGAATCTAGGAGAAGAAAGGAAAGAAAGGCCAGACAACTACAGACCTGCATCACCTCAAATGTAATCCTGGTGATTGCAGTCATTGTCGTCGCAGTGTGCGTTCTGGTTCCTGTGCTATCCTTAAGAGAAACAGACGCTAATGATGATGGCAACATAATAATGGAGCCAACCAACCAAGACATTCCATCTCAAGCTCCAACCCCTGTGGAAGAATCCATCTTGTCGCTCCTGCCAGAAGAAACTGTTCAAGCAATCACAGAGGAATCCATGTCTCCCCAGGCCGAAGCATTCTCATGGCTGGTGGAGGACGCAGAAAATATTCTGCAACTTCCACATCGCCAAATCCAACAACGATTTGCCTTGGCAACTTTGTACTTTGCAACGGGGGGAGACATGTGGATCAGCAATGACAACTGGCTCAACCATTCGGTCGATGAGTGTGACTGGTTTCAACAAGCAGAATTTGGGATAAAGTCAATCCAAGGGAGACGGTATCCTGGGTGGCTCTCGGAATTCTTCCCTCCAACACAACCACAACCCACCACCTGCGATCAAAATGGCACAATCCAACATCTTTGGCTGGACCGAAACCATCTTGTTGGCTCCTTGCCAGAGGAGCTCTATCTCTTGACTTCTCTTCAGACATTGTCTCTTGGGTTGAATCAATTCCAGGGCTCTATCTCAACACGATTTGGGCAACTCACACAACTGGAAGGATTAGAGATCCTGGATCAACCACCAGATGGGAGCATTCCTTCGGAGATTGGAATTTTGACTAGTTTGAGAGGGCTTGTGCTGAGCGATAGCAACCATCAAGGCCCGATTCCCAGAGAGATTTGGCAATTGACCGATTTGGAGAGTTTGATTCTTTTGAATCACCAACAAATGGAAGGGAGCATCCCTTCTGAGGTTGGGCTTTTTCCAATGTTGAGGTGGCTTGTGTTGGATAACTGCAATCGATCAGGTATGACCCATGTCTGCTCGACCTTGTCGCCAGAGTCACAATTGCTCTTGTCTAATGTGAAGCGGCTATCCTTATCCAATTTTAATTGGTATAGGCAGCATACCTACAGAGATTGGACAAATCAGCACCATTGAATGGTTTGTTGTGACAGCCAATGTGACTGGGACACTCCCAACAGAGTTAGGACTCCTATCCAATCTGCACTTTCTGTCACTTTTTCGGAATTCCCTGGTGGGGAGTATTCCCAGCGAACTGGGTCAACTGACTTCGCTCTTCTTTTTGACGCTACGAGAAAATGCACTTGGTGGCCCCGTTCCAAGTGAGATGGGCCTCTTACAGAGCCTTACTTGGAGATTCAGCCTGAGAGGCAACCAATTCTCAGGAAATATTCCGACAGAGCTTGGGCTGTTGACAGGGCTTGTGGATTTGCATCTTCAGGAGAACAGATTTACTGGAAAAATTCCCAGCGAGCTAGGTGGACTCTCTTCTGCTGGCATGCTGAGGCTTGGTGAAAACTCTCTGTCGGGGCATTTCCCACCAGAGCTGTCAAACCTTCAATCGTCTCTGTATGAATTGACAGTGCAAGGAAATCCATTGCTTTCCGGGACGATTCCAACATCTCTTTGCCATTTAAATGGCACATGTGTTCGAAGTGGTGTTGCCTCCTGTGACGAACACCAGGGCTTGGTTTTTGACTGTACAGGGGTGTTGTGTGGATGTGATTGCACATGTGGGGCTGGAAATGAATCTTCAAACTTGAGCATGCAACCATAGCCATAGCTGCGTGGATTGCTACCATCGCAATATGATATCGAACAAGGAAGGGGTTTTAGAGCGGGGAGGTTATCTCCGGAAGCCAGCGATGGCAAGGCTTTGGCAAAGAAGAGGCCGAATTCAGGACTGGGTTCCATGGGCTCGGGGGGGATCTTCCATTTTACCCCCGACGTTCTGCCCTCCTGAGCACCCGTTGTGATGCTCGGCTTGGGAAAGGATACTGCGTTTCTAATAGAGTTCGAGCTAGCTCGTAGATGCTATGCTGCCGTATGCTATTCTAACATGTTTGTCTCTGGTTGACTTTTGACTAGTCTGTTTATGGTGTACGATAGTCCCGTTGCAGGAGATGCAACAACGAGCTCTCTCTCTCTCTCTCTCTCTCTGTTTGCCTCGTGCTTTTCTTCTTCAGTATCTATCTATCGCGCCGTCCCCCACCGACTGGTGGATGGATGAAGGCAATCATTTTCGGAAAAGCTCAAGGATCGTTGCACACTGCTGACATTGCTGCTACTGACACTGTACCGTCGCTGGGGAACAATGGGGAGCGAATCGGCGGTGCGCATGCGTCGAAACGAAGGAGGAGGTGTATCGTCCTTATCCTGTACTTCTCGTACGAGCACACTACTAGTATTTGGCTGCCAATACTCGTCGTCGTGATCGGTGACGGAAGTCTCGGAATCCAAATCGGGGCGCTGCGTTTGCTGTCGTCCTGTCGCCGCCGTTCCTCCTGTAAGAATACTGGCACGACGCTGGGGTTTGGCGGGTGCCTGACGTTGCCGGGGGTTATTGGAAAAGTCCGTGGAAGATCGTCGCAAGAGCATTGGTTCGGGAATGGAAACGATGGGGCGTCGCAAACTGAGGGGTGTATCAATGGTGGATCGTCGCTGCAAGGACGGGGTGGTGCTGATGGTGCTATTATCATTGCAGCAGGAGATACTGGCATGAGATGAATTGCGGTCCAAGCCTTGTTGACTCTTTCTACGAGGACGACGACGTCGCTCTACGGTAATGTTGATCGTGATGGACTTGGTGGTGATGCTGTCCGATGTGGCACGTCGTTGGAGAGGTGGTCCATGGTTGCTGCTGATGTTGCTGTTGCTGCGGACAATGGTGGTGGTGCTCTGATGATGATGATGCCGCAGGTTGATGGGCGTATCCAAGGTGGATCGGCGCATCAGAGCGGGAGGAGCACAATCGGAAGGACGCCACTCCTCCTGTACCGTTTGAATGGTACTGGTGGTCTTTGGTGACCTGCGGCGGCCCTTTCTGCGGTCCTTGCGGGAGATTCGTACATTGCTGGAAGCCGCACTAACGGAGTCATCACCTTTCTGCTGTGTTCTGTCTCTACGAGAGATTCTCTTGGCGGCCGAGGGCACACTGTCCGCAGCAGACTCCTTGATGCGGTCTCTGCGAGAGATTCGCTTGTGTGTACTCGTACTGACGCTGCTAAAGGACTCGGAGGCACTGAGGTCGCTGACCTCCATGGGACAGTAGTCGACATTCATGGTCCTCATGTTTCCAGATGATGTGCTTGTACTTGTGGTCAAGGCTCGTCGTGGGGCAGTTGTTGTGGGGCCGGATGGACCTGAGCCGCGATGCATCTTCTCACCAAACTGAATTGTGGATCCAGCAAAAGGTGCGAAAGGATTGAGCAGATGGCACTGTTGTGGCCTTCAGTCTCGACTCAGTACCGTCGAGAGCTTGCTTACTTCACTCTTCACTCTGTGGACACTGAAGATGTATGTGTAGGACTGCAATGAGTTATCGTATCGTAGACAGTACCGAGCTCGATCAGAGACACGCTCTCCAAACTAACTGTGAGGATTTCTGTGAGGCTTGTGCACCATGCAGTCCTCCTGAGATTGCGGAGCTTTCAAGACCAGTTCCCTCCTGAGCAACCTTGCCTTATCAATGCTGACTGGCTGGCAGGTAGCTAGCTAGTACCGGTACGATTAGTGGCACTGTTGTCACAGTACCGATTGGTGCAAAACTCAATGGCGGATGCTGCTGAGATGGCCGCTTCATCCGCGTGTATTGGACTTGGACTGTCAATTGAAACTGAATGAAAGCGGTACCAGTACATCATGTGCCTGGTACTAGTACTATAAATTGTTCATGGCAAGACAATGAGGAGAGGGCACGCGGCTTCCGCTTGCTCTTTTGAAAAGGCTAAAATCGTACTCCTCGTAAAAGATTCATTACAGAGCCGAACAGGAAGACTCCAGGGAGATCTTAGTATAATATGTTTTGTACCCCATTCCAAGTCACTTTCCATCCTTGGAGTTCGAGCGACACACAGGAATGGATAACAACAGAAGCTTTCTACCTGGCGTGATTAATAGAAATAAATGACAAGACCCCATCCTTTCCTACAGTGAAACGGCGGGATTGTTTCTTTAAATCAGAGAATGTCTGGAGGAAGCCAAGAAATGAGGAGAGCTTCCCAGTGTCGAAACAAAGTACTGTAATTCTGGTTCGTACTAGTAAAGTTCTACTAGAGTACAGTACAACAGCTTCGAGAACTTCTCCGTAGAAGCGACCAAGAGTGGACACTTTTGATGACGGGCAAGACCCCATTCTTTGCTTCTTTCAAGATTCTAGTAGTCAAGATATCGGTACCACCCAAGAGCTCACCCAAGCTACTCGAGATATATCTGGCCTTTGTTACGAGCACTGGTGGACGCTGATATGCTTATATTATCATCTTTAAAGGTACATGTAGCTCAGACGCAGGGGCTTCGATTCGATTCCGACCTGCTATCAGCAGATAGCAGATAGATGGTTGCCCTGAAGCCTGAAGCACTATGGCCTATGGCCTATGGCGTCAATTGCCGCATCTTTGATCTTGTCTCGTGCAGAATGACGAATCTGACTCGATTCGGTCGTTCTTCTTTTGGAGTGAGTAACTGTAATGAGCGAATGCCTGAGTTGGTCCAAAAGCATAAAACCTGCCTGGGAACGAGGCGGGGGAAAGACACTCATAACAAGCGGGCGGGCTCCCAGAGCACGTTCGTGCTCTGCAAGCCGTCCAACAGAACCCCGACCAAGCTCAGCTTTTTTGTCGTCTGGTCCGCGGATTGAGTCAAAAAGGAAGCACAGAAAATGCATGAAGCTGGAGAGATACACTGAAAGACTCGACTCAGATGAATAGCTAGACTAGTAGCCAAATCATGCTGATCAGCCCAAGCCTGGGATCGCCAAGGAATGTAATAACTCCCCGCCGGCCGTTGTCGTCCAGCCAGCAGAAAAGGTTCCCCCGACGTCCACAAGCCAGATACATTGGGTGGGGTAGAACCACTGGCCAGAAGAGATGCCGGGTCCATGGCAAGGGAAGGGTGTCTACTGGCGGGCTGGGTAGATGGGTACAGCCATAGTACGAAGCTGTCACTGACCGAGCTGGCTTCAGTGCTGTAGACTGTAGAATCCGCTAACTCCCTTTAACATAGTCTCATGAGAAGGTGCGGTGTGGAGACTCTGACTCGACTCCCGTGCGCCTGACAATCCCACCCCAACATTGCCCCCAACAAAAACCCTTTGTGGAAGTCAAGAAAGTGCTGCTTGGTATGCGATTTGGAAAGGCTGCCGCCACACAAAACAAAGCTAGCTGTGGGCTGTGGCGATGTCCAGTGACAATAGACATGGAAGCCAAATATCTATGCAACAGGCCACCAGTAGGCTGTGTTCATCACACAAATTAATGTCTAATTACATAGCTGCTGCAGCTTGCTACCAGTTGGTTGCTCTACTTTCCAGCATTCAGGAAACATGACATGTCGTAGTCTTCTGGATTCTTCAAAGCCTTCAAGATGTGCTTCATCACGACGCTGTCTTCGAGAGTGCTGCCCATATTGGGATCGATTTCATCTACTGGGAGGTCATCATGCCCAACAATCACCATGCGAGGTTGAAAGGAGCCGTCTGGTGCTTCGATCAATGTGACTGTCAGAACATGCTTGCGAATGGCACCGCTGTCTTCACTCTTTTTCTTGGTCTTGCTGTGATTGCTTGCCTTGGACATGTCACTGACCGTTCGCTTGGTTGGCTGCTTTTTTGCATTCAATTCCACGCTTTCGGGTAAGGGGCGTGCTGGCTTGGGCTTCTCGCCCTTTTTGCTCTTGGTGGGTGGTTCGACAGGAGCTGCTTTTAGATCGGGCTTCTTTGCTGGCATGGGCATCGCTGTGGGGACGTCGGCGTCGTCTTCCTCCTCGGGCCAAGCTGCTGCTTCTGGGGGAGTGGTGTTGGAGCGACGGAACATGTTCTTGAACAACTTTTTGTTACGCCGACTGGTTCTTGCAGACCGTTCCGAAACAGCATCAGTCATGACGTCGTTGCCATCGTTGCCATTTTCATCGACGGGGTCCACTGCAGCAGCATCCTTTTTCTTCCGACCGAGCCGTTTGGTCAGGGCTCGCGCAAGGCTTCGCTTGCCGGTGCCGCGTTCGGGTGCATCCATCGAATCCTCGCTGTGATCTTCGTTGTCATTGTTGCTGTTGGTGTCGTCGTCATCGTTCATGGGTCTTCGGACAGAGCCCAACAAGGGATCATTCGGTTCTTCCTCTTCTTCCACGGCTGGTTCCATGAGGTCGAAGGGAAGAGGCTTGACATTGCGTCGGCGCGTTGAAGTGTATCGCTCGGATTGACTCCCCATCAAGTCCCTTGCCTCTGCCGCGGCTGCTGCTGCGGCAAAATCATCGTCATTATCCAGACAAACTTTTGGGGTCATGCTGGCTCGTCGTCCGCGGGTTGACCTGGTACTTCGCTCCGATCTGTCCTCCATCAACTCCACCGGTTTCTCATCGGTAGCATTCTCCGGAGCTGCAATGGTGACATTGCGGCGAAGGCCCCGTTCGGGCTTCTTCTGGGCTTCGTTCGAAAGCTTGGGACTAGCGGTTGCGGCTCTCTTCAACGGCGCATCTGCCGCGCTCTTCTTGGGAGTCTTGGGAGGCGACTTGGCCTTTGTATTCAACTTTGGCATGGTACTACTTCGTTTGGGGGTGGTTGGTGTCCTTGGTTTGGTGGTGGGCAGCATAGTGTTGCGCTTGGCCATGGGGCTCTTCTTTGGCGAGAGTGGTGTTGGGTCTGAGACACGCTTCGGAGATGTTGGTGCTGGGGCACTCTTGGGACTCTCCTTGGGCGAGAGTGGAGCAGGGTCAGAGACGCGTTTGGGTGAAGTTGGTTCTTGGGCCGCACTCTTGGGAGTCTCCTTTGGTGAGACCGGAGACGTTGGTGCTGGGGCACTCTTGGGACTTCTCCTGGGCGAGAGAGGAGTTGGATCCGAGACACGCTTGGGTGATGTAGGCTGATGGTCACTCTTTTGCTCAATCGCAGCAGAAGGCGGGGCACTGCCCGTTGATGCCCTCAATGAAGCGGGGGGTTGCGGCGACTTGACTGGAGTCCTCGGAGCAGCGACTGGCATGGAGAGTCTCTTGGAAGCCTTGACTGGTTTTGGTGCGGTTGGTTCAGCAGCTTTGGCCGGTGGTGGTGTCGCAGGCTTGGTTGGCTCGACAGCAGCGTCGACCGGTGTTGCTGTTGTCGGTTCAGCAGCCTCAACCGGTGTTGGTGTTGTGGGTTCAGCAGCCTTGACTGGTGTTGTTGTTGCAGGCTTGGCCGGCTCAGCAGCCTTGACAGGCGTTGGTGTGGTTGAACCAACCACAGCCTCGTCCGGTGTTGGTGTGGTTGGTTCAGCAGCCTTGACAGGCGTTGGCTCGTTTACTTCAACAGCCTCGACCGGTGTTGGTGTGGTTGGTTCAACAGCCTTTGTGGCGCTTGCTGCTGCCTCGGCCAAATTCTCTGGCGCCGAGATACGTTTGGGTGAAGTTGGGCAAGCAGGCTTGCGTCTTGGAGCAGCAGCAATGGTATTGCGCTTGATGCGTCCTCCTGGTCGCGGCCTGGCTGGAGCCGTATTGGTGCGCTTGAAGGCTGGCGCCGTTCGTTTCTTGGCAGCCGCCACGGCTTGGTCGAAGCGATCCTCGTCGTCTATCAGGTCGTCATCGTCCAGGTCGTCATCGAGCAAGGCGTTGGCCAACTCTTCTGCTTGCGTTGTACTGAAGCGGAGGACAGCCGATTTTCGGGCCGGTCTGGCCATACCAGGCAACTGAGGCTTGGGTCTGGCACTGCGTCTTGGTACTGGGGCAAGGGCCGGAGCCTCTACCTTTTCTGGTTCTGGTTCTTCTTCCTCGACAACAGCAGGAAAGAGTTGGTCCAGTTCTTCCTCCGAGGGAAAGTTGCCCGCTTCTTCTTCATCGGTAGTGTCCGTGCCATCTTCATCAGGTTCTTGTTCCTTTTCAGGCGGCAGCGAGAGGATCTCTTGTGCTTTCATCATGACATTGTAGAGTCCCAGGTCGGCCATGACCTCGCAAAAGACCTGAAGCTTGTGATGGTAGTTTGCAATGACATCCAAGATTTGTCGGTCGGCCACTTCTGCCAGCAAACGCTTGTATTCCATGAGAATGTCATCGCACGCCTTGAGGTTGCCATAGAGACAAAAGCCGTTGGAGATCAAGATGGCTCCCATGTGATAGTTGGTGTATCCAAACGTCTTGATCTTGTCCGAACCGGATCCGGGCAAAAAGGTAGCCAAACCATCGCTGGCGTCGGTGGCATCGGCCTTGAGTTCGGACAAGCAACGGCGTGCTTTGACCGTGGCAGCGTCTTCGGAAAGTTCTCCTCGTGTAATGTGACCTTGCAGTTGATGAATAACCTTGTTCAGCTTGTGAATGGTTCCGCCGAACTCGTTGTACACGCGATCGGCTTGCTGTTGAGCATCAGAGCGGTCCAAGAAGGAGTCAAAGGCACTCAGAAAGGAAGACTTCCAACGGTCAAAGCCCTTGTGTGTGTTGACATTGTCCAATTCACCAAGGAGACGCTTCAGTTCAGGTTCGTCCTTGATGGGATTCCAAGAAGAGCCAGAATCAGGTGAAGCCATGGAGTCAGAGGGAATGGCAGTGCTCAGACGAAGCATGGTGGCTTTTTGCAATTTTATAAAGATATCGGTGGGGTTACTTGGGTTCTAGCTAGCTAGTTGGAGTGGCTGTTGAAGTGCCAACAAATGGAAATTATGAGCCAAAAGGAGAGGAGGAGGAGATCCGAGGGAGTCAAGTCTGTGAAAGTCGCAGCCAGCGGTACCACCGGCGCCGTACGGTACTAGAAGTCCTTCGTGACATACGGAGTCATGGACAGAGAAATTTGGGTCATTGGCTCCATGAGTTGTCTGGGATTCGTTTAATACAATGTCCTGGATAAGAAATGATCACATCCAAAAGTAACATGGCGCTAAATCTTGTCGTCATTGCAGGGACTCAGTATGTTCGGTGTATTCTGAAGTGCCTTTATCAGATTTAATGAAGTGGTTCCTCATGATGCGTTGTGGTCATTGATTTGGTACAGAACGTTCTATACATACCGTTTTTCAGGTTTTTGCGTTCCGAGCTGGTGTGTCTTGAGATCGTGGACAAAGGATGATACCGCTACACTATATTAATAAAATTAATAGCTAGTTAGCTAGCCACAGCAGCAGGCTAGCTAGCTAGCTCTGGCTATGCTCCACTTTGATGGTCAAACAAGCTGCTTAGCATCCATTTTCCTCCATCAATCCGTCAATAATATACCCAAAGATCACAACCATCACAGGCTTTTCTTTTTACTACATGACTGTCCAGGATTTCGAAAAGGCCAACATCCGTTCAACCAAGACTGTAAAAGAGCCATCGGAAAGATACAAGGCATCAAGGCAAGCCCTGATCCCGTTTTTCGCTGAGGCTAAGGGTGCTGCAATTTGTGATCTACTACATATGCATCTAGCTAGCGGCTAGCTAGCCCGAAGCTAGCTGTATCGTGGTCAAGGGCTGCGACGGCTGAATGTACAAGTGCTCTTTGTCTTGAGAAAGTCGGGCTACTGCTAGCTAGAGTTTCTGAAACGGGATCACACATTGCCTTCTGGAGGATACGGTAGACCTCAGCAGCATATGGTAGAGATACATGTACAGTAGATAATGCCTACTAAAAACCATTCAACTTTACTAAAACATAAAAGTAAGTCAAAGAGCTGTTCCCGGTCTGCTTTGTACATCCTCATCTGAGAAAGAGTTGTCACCCCACAGATCGCTCTATAGTGGGACGAATTCGAATCTGCAGGCAATTGAGGCGGCAGTTACCTCTGGTTGTCCAGGTAATACCCAATGATGAGAAATGCGCCATTTTGATTCTGGTGGGTTCCTCCTCCAATCGTTCTTAACGTCACAACCTAACCTGACCTGACCTGACATGTTCACTACCGGTACGGTACCATACAACCCCTCGAATGATTGATTCAATCATCAAACTGCGGGGAGCTCGTACAACTCAAACCACGACGTCAAGTGCGTCTTTCTCCTTGTCTTTTCACAAGCATGCATACGAAAGACCTCTCCTGGCTTGGGGTGGTGGTCTTGATTGACACATCTCTGCGATTGCGTCTTTTGACTCAGTTCAAATCGTCGTTCGTTAAAGCCACCACGAATGGAAAACCAGCGCTGCGTATGCAATGTTTCGTCACAGGTCTCCAAGGTAATGCGTAGATTGGTCCGTTGCAGACACCGTCCTTCGTGGAAGGCTTCGACCAAAACTTCGTCACTCGAGACGGGCAGAAATCGGAATCGTTGTCTTGGATTTTCCCGGCTGCACCCACCCACATAGAGTTCTTTGGGATCGCAATCCATTTCCTCCGTGCCCATCCAACAACGTCCCGTAATGGGGCTTCCTTCGTAGTCACGAGTCATGCACCCTAATAATGATGGAAGAATTTTAAAAAAGCAAGTAGCACAGGCAGCAACTTGTTAGTTAGCCAACAAGGGCATGCATGTCCAGAACAACATCAGACACCAATATTATGGTATCAAGAGTAGTATCGGTATACGTACAATACCGTTCAATAGTTTCATTCTGCCAGTTGTATCCTTCTTCCCAGTACACTTTGAGTGCAAATCCTTCATTGACCCAATCGTAGGGGATGGGCATGCCATTTTGGTAATTGAGCGGCCACACACAGTAATCGTCTCCGGACGGATCATTCCCCAAACATCCCGGGACGGGTGCTCCTCCCGCATCGCGTCGATAACAGCGCAATGGTCCCGCACAATCGCTACTGGAATCGCAGTCGGCTTGACAAGGACCGAGTGGAAATGCTTCGGGAGGATTGAAATTGTTGCCAACTTGTTCCAACGGTCGTGGTTGGGTATATTCCGGTGTCCAGAGCCATTCCAGACCGGGTTCAATGGGCGGTAACAATGGAGGTGGACCGACAAATTGAAAGGGTTCCGTCATGCCGTAGGTTTGAGCCCAAGAATTGGTGCCATTGGGTGTGGGAGAAAATGTGACTTGGGGTTGTGGAGTGGGTCGCAGCCGTGTGGGTTGTGGAGTATCCACAACAGTCGGCCATGGACTTGGTTGGGGGAGATTGGTGGGTTGTGGGGTATCCACAACAGTACTAGTAGCAGTAGGCCATGGTGTTGGTTCGGGGGGATAGGTGGGTGTGAGTGTTGGATCTTCTGTGGGACTCCTGGTGGGTTGCGGTGCATTGATGATGTTGAGCTGCGGTTTTGGAGTTGGGTTGGGAGTAGTGTCCGAGTCAAAATTGAAGTCCTCCTCCTTCTGATTGCTGTTGGTGGTGGTGGCAATGATAGAAGGAGGATCCGTGGGGGTTGGAATGTCGTGAATGCTCTCAAGGTCATTAAAATTGGTGTTTTCCTGAACAGTTGGAGCTGCCATGGGAGGCAAACCGACAAAGGTGGGAGACTGGGTGATTGGAATTATGGTTGGAGGTGGCGTATTATTGCCCGTGATTTGAGGATCCAGGATGCAGATATCCATGCTTCGGAATCGGTTTCCGTCGGCAGGAAACGTACAGCCAGGCACAGGCTCGGCGTCTCTTCTCTGGAAACAGATCAATCCTGGTATGCACTGTTTGAATTAAAAATAAAGAACCAATTCATAAAAAGGAAAAGGTGAGAAAAACAGTAGATAATGGAAGAATGGGTATATACCCTTTTTTAAAATGAAAACATCCTTGTATGTGTGGCACTTACACCACCATCGTCATCGCAGTCTCCCTCGCACAAACCAAGAGGAACACTAGGATCTCGTCCAACGGGGAAAATCTCCAACAGTTGTCTGTCGTCTCGTCGACGCACCCCAGAAACCGTACTTTCACTACTACCAAAAGTAGTAGTAGTGGAGGAGGCTGTCGCAGAAAAGGATCGACCAGCGAGAACTACTAGTAGTGCCAACGACAACAAACCAAAGCCTGTGACCCAGAAGACTCGACCAGATCCCATTCGTTTATTTCGTTGTTCTTCCATGGTCAATACTCGTGATGATGAATGGCTAATAGTAACTGTATCAATGGCCGACTGCACACTCTTCTTGTTTTGGAAAGTGCCGCCAAGCAGTCGAGCCAAAAAAATGAGGGCACGTTCCCATTGTTTTCAAAGGACGGTTCGGAGAATGGCTGGCTTGAAAGAGGAGGGCGGCTTGATTCCCGCATTGGATCCATTATCATGGTACGCTTTAGATCGAGACCCACAAGTAGCGGTGCCGGTATGGTAGCAAGGGAGCGGACATTACACATTGCTGCGGCAGAACTAGACTACTAGTACCGGTACCGATAGACCGATACATGTACCCTTTTGGTACCACCGTACAGGAAGCTGTACAGAAACAGAGCTGGATAGACGGATAGGTTCACACCGATGATGCCAAGAATGGCCGGTTTGGAGTGACAGTGGTTGACAATATGTCAATGTGTGTGTGGCTAGTCACAGAGTGGATGGTCAGTCCAGAGGAGGGTATATTGTTCTTCCTGGAGGACTTCAGGATGCTGCCAAGAGAAGCTATGGTGACCCAAGAGGCAGCTGAAGAAGCATGTGTGCATTGGGATGATGACACCAATGCCATGTGCACATGGCAGCTGTCTACAATGTGCTTTGTGCTTGCTGTAAATGAGGATTTGAAGATAGCCCATGCTTGTCCATTGTAATTCCACTGGGTTGCTAGCTAGTCAACAGGTAGGGTAGCCACTTTTCAGCGGGGGCGGGGGCGTCAACGTCCTTCTGGGCATGCACACGGAGCTTCACACGGCAGGTCAGGTTATCAGGAAGCACAATGCAATTGTCATGACATGAGCGTCGCGGTGGTGATCAAGATTGGCAACAGCACTCCAAAGAACGGAGCGAGGCAGTACCAGGTGCCAGTACATGCAGCTCGACTTTTACTTCCAGCTCTCAACAGCCCCCTTGAGTTAAGCTTGCTGGCTGTGGCACTCGAATTCTGCTTCACCCTACTAATTCGTCAATTTGAAAGGAAGCTGGAGCTTATATATCAGCAGATCACTTTTTGGACAGCTGAAAACGAGCGAAGGAGTATGAAACAGCTATATGACACCATCTTGAGATGAAGTACAGATCATAGCTGACGAAGCTATCTTTCATTGACTCAACATGTAGATCTCTATCATCGGTTACTCTTTCCATATGTATGGACTGACCACACTGAAGGCTGGTAGCAAGGGAAGATTCTTCAAGACCAGCAGGTGTAGCTACTACATAGTACAAACATCGCTCTGGGTGCGGGCTGTCTTGTAGCTTAGGGAGGAAAGCAGCTAAGTAATAGCCTGTCCATGGCGGCCAGCATGAGATCTCTCCAGCACAAGGACCCATGAACAGCCCCGTAGAAGCTCGAATAGCTCGCTCGCTCTGCATCAAAGAGAGGAACCAGGCTGTGCGTCGTGAAAGCAGAAACATCACGATCAAGAATATCCACCTTTGCACTCGCTCCAACGTTCAAACAAAGAAGCAAGAAGTGGCTCCACAAGGCCAAACAAGTCTCGAGGGTCTATACTCTGAGTAGTGGGTACCAACTGGTACGGAGTATCGTTTCTTTTCTTTAGTTAGTTGTTCCGTTGGTTGCCATGGTATGGGTTCGCTTTTGGCCACCTGAAGTGGTGAAAGTCCTCCTTCTGAGCATGGGCAAGGTCAGATTGCTTGTCAGGCAGGAAGCACATGACATGTCATGAGCATCGCTGTGCTGATGGGGGGAACGTATCAGCCCGGGTCCTCCTTTTTGCTGGCTGCACAAAGCAACCACGCATCAAAGGGAGGAGCGAGGCAGCTCTGCGCTTGCTGCCTGTTGTCAAGCTCATCTCTCTGCAGTGAGTGTACTTCCAGCTGAAGTCAAGAAGGGTTTTCCGTCCACAGTGGCTGTAGTCCATAAAGCACTTTGAAGTCGAGGAAGCTCCTGGAGCCAATCAGCGGATCACTTACTTTTTGGACAGCTCCTGAAAACGAGCGCGTGAAGAACTATGAAGGGCACTAGCTACTCGTAAGCAGTACCATGGTACCTTAAAACAATCTTTCATTGACTCAACATGTAGTTCTCTATCATCAGTTACTGTGTTCTATAAATGTATGGGATGACCGTGCTGAAGGCTGGAAGCAAGGGAAGTTTCTTCAAGACGGGCATGTGTAATGGTACAAACATTGGGGAGGTGCTGGCTGCGCTGCCTTGTAGCTAGCTTAGGCAGCATTGGGGAAGCAAATTTCGCCAATGGGCGCTCCTTCTTGGTCTTCGTCGTCTTCGGCCGTGCATCCCATTTTGAGACGATTCCAGTATTCTTGTGCCGCATCCGCATTCACATACGCGACATGATCGGTTTCGTCCCTCTTCATGCGATCCCAGTACTTGCCCGCCTTGTGGCCATCGACAAATGTCATTTCTTGCATCATGTCCATGACAAGGTCAGGGTTCATTTCCGACATGAGACCCATGATCTGAGGACTGCTTTTGCCACGCTTTCCTCGCATTTTCTTGGAAGCAGATCGCTTCTTCATCTTGCTTTCGTGAATGTCCTTGCTGTCCTTGCTCATGTTGCGGCGCAGCTTGAGTTGGGAGCTGTCATTGCTCGCGTCCATGCGGGCGCTGCTTTGGTCCATGGAGGTACTCTTGTTCTTGTTGAAAAGTCCAAACTTCATTGTGATGGTTGTGTGTTTTTAAAATAAAACTTGTGTGTTGCTTTTTGTGTTGGAGGCTTTTTGTGTTGCTCGAGTTGAGAATTGTGAGAAGATTTGAAGTGGATGAAAAATCGATTGAAGTGGTATTCTGACTGGATGGCAGAGCTCGGTCGCATTGCTGAGCTCATTGCTGTACTGTAAGCGGCAACTGTAGATACCAGTTCGCCGTTCGCCAGTTTGCTACCGTAAGACACCCTTCGGTCACTCACCTGTTGAGAACCGTGTCAGCGAACTCCTGATATTGAAGTCCACGAGCTGTCCAAGTCTCCAAGTACGCAGTTCTGGTACTACATAATAATATGTACATCAGTTACTGAGCTCTTACAGTAAAATTCCTAACTAGTCTACGCAGCTGGTACATCACAGCTGGTACCGTACTAGTAGTACATAATGTGTAAGACGACTTTCGTGTTCGTCCAAGACTACAATGACTACATTCACCTCTGAACTAGCCTCTGAACTTCAAGTTCTGCCAGAAACAGTCATTCTTGGACAAAAAGGTCCTTATTCATCCTGTAACTGCAGAGATAAGGGTAACACATGATAGTACACCAGAACTACTCCAGTATGCAAACACTGTAGATGACGTGCTCGATGTTGAATCAGAACAGAAAGGAGCCAATTCTATCGATCGAGAATGAGTTATTGGCAGTATTGGGTTGCTTCTGATGATTCAATAACTCTGAAAGCAGGACATAGAGAACACCAACAGATACCATCACCAGTTGGCTGGAAATGCTTTTAGCTTGAATCCGGACTTATAGACATGTACGCCAGAATGTTCAATTCATCAACCGTGGTGCGACGGAACTGTAGGTGGAGTAAAACAAAAGCAATTTGCGTATGTAAAAATACCTCGTCTTCTATGGACTCACCGGTAAACATCTCCCCACTGGTATAGACTTCGGCCCACAACCCACATCGTATCATGGACCAGCTCATGGACCGAAGACTGGCACGGATACCTCTAGTCTCATGTACGCGGACGTGGTGCAACAGGAAAGGAACTCATCAACCATTATTTCAAGCCTTTTTTCAGCATGCAATAAGCAATAAGCTATGTACCGAATGCGTAGTTCGAGCATTCTGCTTGCAATCTTAGCTCGATGATGTGGTGGCAAGTGAGTGTGTGGCTGATGTTGCAAATCAAGCAAAATCATTCTGGACCGAATTAGGCTGCTCAATGGTGCAAAGCCAGCTTCCAACCTCAGGACAACCGTGATAGCTACTAGCTAGCTAGTGTCTTCTTGTTTTAGTAAAGTGCTACATGTAGCTAGCGGCCGCAGGTAGAGAATGCAGCTGAAGCAACCACGGAGTCCCTTGCATGTACAGTAGTTGCCGTGTTTTTGCCGCCGCCCCTCAGGCTACTATAACTTAGTCGCAGCTTCAGTTGCTGAAGGCAGCCATTCCCCAAACCGAAAGCTCAACGAAACATCAGAGAGTGGTTGTCGGCAGTCGGCAGCCAACATTCATCGAGTCTCGAGGAATGCAAACAGTCACGATGATGTACAGACAAGGAGGCCAAAAAAAAAAAGCAAGCAACTGATTACGAACATGCACATAATTCACCCTTTCTCCGTTTGGTAGAATGGGAGCGGTTCACGGAGAAAGAGCGAGCAGTTCATGGAGGAACGAGAACGCCCGGTGGTTTCGAAAGCCAGGTGGCCAATCACCTCCTCACCACTGGCCGCGATAGTGACTTCAACAAGCCTCAGTAGTTTGAGCTATAGCTAGCTCGTGCGTCTGCGTGGGGTAGAGTAATAGCTACTAGCTATCGGCAGGTGCTGAGTTCGCTCCAAGCTAGCAAGCCAGTTTCCTGGCTTCTACCAGCTACAATCGTAGTAGCTAGTACAATGATTCGATTCCAATCGGGTGAGGAAGATGGATGAGTTGAAAATTGCGAATGGATCCAAAAGGCTGCCTGAGCAAATTGAAGGTGTTGTATGTAACCTGTAGTAGCTACAGTACCAGGTTCGTACCAGCCCCTCACTCTTTCCCTTGCTCCTGGACCAACTCTGGTGGGGAACCCCACCAAGAGTCGGACCACCAACGCCGAGCTCCTCGCCACCAAGACCAACCCTGGCCAATGGCTGACCAATCATCCCGGACACCCTTGGCCTGCCCCAGGAGGGCCCTTGACCTGCCCCAGGAGGCACCAAGATCGATCACTGTTGCATCATTGCATCGACAGACCCACAAGATTCTTGTCCCTGCATCTGGACCTGCACACTGCACACTCCCCACACTCACACAGAGAACCATGGGGTTCCACTTGATATCGGGAGTTTTGAGTCATGCATAAAGGTGCAAATTACACAAACTGTTTCTATTTCTACAGATTTCTTGAAACTCTCTTTTAGAAAACGCTTACACTCCTCCCTTGATATTAAGATAGTCCGAGATAAGATGTTGAGTGCTGAGTTTTGCTAGAATGTTAAGATATTTAGGCACTCAGATCTGCACTAGAGCTAAGATACCCAGCAAGCACTATCCCTTGGGCACATAAGAGATTGACAGATGATACAATGACAATTTTCTACAGCAAAATGCCTTGCAAACAGGTGCCAAAAGTCAAAAATTTTGCCTCCGGCAGATGATACACTGCTCTTTCCTCTCTTCACACAAGGGGTATGTTTAATAAGGTGCGAAGCAGAGTATAAATGTTGCTATGTACCATACTACTAGTATGATCAATAGAAATGGCAAGAAAGCTAAGATGTTGCCTTTGCACCCTGAATTTAAACAAAATGCTAAGAAGATTCTCAGTACAGATATTTGAGTGCTTGCTAAGATGGCTTCAGGGTTCAGGCGAACTTAGAGATATCTTAATAACAAGGTAATGGTGTACAATATGGCAGAATCGGCCAATCGGCCAATTCCTCTATTGGTCTTTCCAGTATTCTGTGAAATTTCTACGTTTTGGGTCTTTTCGGCAATTCCGGTCTTGAGCAGCTCGAAGGGCACTTTTGGTGGTGGCGAGCGCCTCTTCCCACTGCACCTCTATCTCAGTGCAACAATACACTTTCTGACAGTGGTGACAGTGGCAGCATCATTTCCCAGGGCACATACCATACAGACATCAAAAAGATGCACAGGGTGGTGCATCGGTACCTTTCCAATTTCCAAGTCGCGTTGGCGACATTGTATTCTCGTCAATCTTTCCTCCAATGCGTGCGTGGCATTGATCCAAAGTGAGTTCAAGCACAGGAGAGGAGATGGATTCTGTTTTAGCATGGTTGAGTATGGATACTTTGATTCCAATGTAGAGACAGAAAAATGTTTCGACCGTTAATACCCAAAAGTCTTGGTGAGTTTTGGAGCCAGGCATTGGCTTTTCCATTGCCCACTGGCTGCTTCATCCGTTTGACATGACCACGAGGTTCAGAGGCAGCTTCAGGTCGAGGTGCATCACCACCAGAAGGATGAGGTACAGTACCGGCAAGAGGATCAGAAGGTTAAAGTGTAGTACGATCGGCGGAAGAAT
Source organism: Seminavis robusta (assembly GCA_903772945.1). Classification (NCBI taxonomy): domain Eukaryota; phylum Bacillariophyta; class Bacillariophyceae; order Naviculales; family Naviculaceae; genus Seminavis; species Seminavis robusta. Next base: position 7,482 of record CAICTM010000085.1, on the reverse strand, counting down.
CGAGAAGAGGTTGGAGATTCTTGGGTTGAAACATCAGTTGCCCGAGGCAGTTCTTGTTTAGTAGTACCGTCGGCATTGGAATCAGTACCGTACTGGATGTTGCAAACACTTCAAAAACAGATGCAAGTTCAAGCATCCCTTCAATTCGGCAGTCTCCAGTTTTCTACGGTGCGTGGATGGTGGTTTGTTTTGAAGTCGAGCATGTGTACCGATGCACTTTGGTAGGAATGATTCAATCACTTCCGCGGCGAAGAAAAATCTCTTATTGCACCGGTCCGGGATACATTTCGTCCAGCTGAAACACATATGGCAGCTAGCTTGCCAGCCAGAGGCGTCAAGAAGGGCTCAACAAATATGTAGAGCGAGTTGAAAATCCCCGTTTTATGTTGCAATCGGAGGAGTCTGCATGCGTCCGGGCTGATCCAAAACCAATTCACGGCCCGACAACAGGACCTACCGGTATGCATCCGCACCTCCTGGGTCAACACCATGCCCCCACTCCTGTCCTGAATCGAATCGGCACCAGAACCATCACCATGCCCCCATGATCTTAAATTGGAGCTGCACATGGGCCGTCAATCCCCTTGCCTTAAGTCACGACAAAACACAGGACAAAACACAGGCCCAGATCCAACATTCCGATTGGATTCACGTGAAGTCAAGGCTCGTTTTGCCCCGAAGCACCCTTCCGGTACATTGTATAACAACGCTGCATGCCTGGCATGGCCTCTGCGTTCTTGCGCAGCGGACTGGCCGAAAAATCCTATGTTGGCTAGACAAGCATAGAGAATTGGACAAGTCATAGATAGCGGCGAAGGTGCCGTCCATCCATGCGTGTTAGCTTCCGCACCATTCGGGGCAAGTTGTGACTTTCCCTGTTGGGCTTCCTGGATGGTGTCTTGAAACAGCGCCGCTACCCAAAAGCACGGCAAAAGCAACCGCAAAAGCATTGCAACCAGCACTCTAGGGATAACCGACTCGAGTGGCACTTCTCGGTCCATGTGAAAGTTTGTTGTAGAGCGACTCCCCTTCTGTTCCTTGAATCAAATGCGGACAACCATGCCACCAGTCGTAGCGAGATATGGCAATAGGCCACTCATTGTCACTGATAACTTGGTTGATACTAGTCTAGATTGCTGTCTGATTGTTGCTTCACCAGTATTGTGAGCTTCTGTGGAGGAGCATCTTCAGAGGGGTATCTTTCAGGGAGCCTGGCAAGCCTAATGATGGCCCTGCTACACAGGAAGCAGCTTCTTGTTCGCCTAAGCAAGATATAGGAAGCAGCCAATCCGCTCAAGGCAACCTGCATCTGTTCGCCCGATTGGCCGGCTGAACCATTACACCAGCCGCGAACTCCGCTCGAGGAAATAGTCCCCAACAGTCTCCACCAAGAAGTCCTGTCGCAAACTGGCGCTGGGCGACATCTTGCGGTGGTTTATTTTGTCTCAGGGGAATGGAGCCGTAAAGTAAGTGGACCCAGGAAGCCATCTTTGGAAGCTGTCCTCGCACACTTGACGATTCCAAGGGTGGCTCAGTACAGAAAGAAGAAAAGTATCAAAACGACGTGCTTTCTACGATCAGTCCGCTAGCTAGCATACTCGAGTCGAAGCTGCTGCCAGTGGTTCCTCTAGCTGTAGAGATATACCACGGACATGCTGCCTCGACTCGAGTCGTCACTCATCATGCCGCACATCCCATTTTCTATTTCAATGTGGACAACGGCATGTATACGAAGTACCAGTGCTCTCTTCCTCAAATCTTGTCGGCGGATGTCAAGGCAAATGCCGGACATTGGCCTGGACAATAGAAGAGGAAGAGCACACCACAGATGGACATAATAGGCTTTGCTTAGAGATCAATTGCAGTGCCTGAAGGGAGCAAGATCTTTCTGGGGATTCTCGATGGCCCCGTGGCTGCGTTTTCGATTCCGGCTAGGCTGTCGGCGCCAAGAGGGTGAACTCCATCGCTCTGGTGAAACATGGAGAAGTCCATACAGTGTGTTTACGACATCCAGTTCAGTGCTGGCTCTGCCAGCTTTACGAAGGACTCCAACAAAATCATCAAGTTCCAGGATCTGGTCATCTTGAACTCTCCTCCTCCCTGCCGTATTGGCCGCACAGAAGAACCAGAGAGGATCACTGCTGGCGCTCTCTGTAGTCTCGAATGTGTTGAATCTGATGTGTGTGAGGGTTGTGTTGGCGCACCGGAGAACCCCACCAAGATACTCTTGGTACGGCCCTACATTGGTTTCTCCTTCATACTCAAATGCTTTGAGGCTCTTGTTTCCAGCCAGGGCATTCAGGACTGGGTAGAGAGTTCCTATGAGAATTCGGGCGGCACAAATATCAAGCTCTCTCAACGTGGCCCGTGGATAGTCTCTCAGGAGCAGCTCACAAATTATTTGGCCAGTCCACTGGAGATTTCTGATGATGCCTATTTTGAGTTTCACAAGATATATTGCAAATTCAACGCACAGTCTTTCAGCAAGCTGTGGGAACATGCATTATCCACCCCATCCCATATCTGCAAATGCTGAACCTTGGAGCGGGATGCCAACGATTTGAACTGAGGAGTTCGAAACCACTGCTGGTTGGATGTGAATTCCATAGTGTTGGGAACGCAAGTGATTATCTCCCGAAGCTTTGGGCTTGCCATTAGGTTGTGCATAACCTCGATAAAGGCATTGCTCTGCCACTTCTGGCAATAATTGTGAAACTTCACACAACGTAATAGCATGGGTACCATCCCATGAGCACAATCCATATCCAGAAACAAACGGTTCAAAGGATTGTTCTTGTTGACCGGCCTTACAGGAGCAACGACTTGGCCCTCAATGCGCACATCATCATCTTCGTCCTCTTCCAACACATTACCAGGAAACCGCAAAGACTGGTCATAACACATGGGACTGAGCTGAAAGAGGTGCTGAATCAGGCCTCGATTCCATCTCCTGCAGCGCAATACACCCTTGAGAGCATTCTTTTCGACATACAGGTTGGAACAAAGGCCTGCGGGGTTAACGTTTGCAAGGGTGCGGACATCAAGGTCACTGTGCCTGCCTTGCACCATGGCGAGAGCAACAGGGAACCACCCGTCACCTGTTGGCACTCCCACCAAGTGAGGAGCCGATTCGGCCAGGTACGACAGGACACCTTCTGGAGCTCCACAGCGACAAACGTTCCAAAAGACATGCTGCGTCAAGGCAGGAGGATGCAACCGATGGAACGTCCTCACTGTTTCCAAATTCGCTCTTGCCATCAGAACCATTTCTAACGGCGTGAAACGGAGGTTACCAGGATCATTGACGAGTGATCTTTCCGGTCCTTCCCTCTCGTTGCCTGCAGCAGCCGCATTAGTGTCCTTGTCTTCTTCTGGGGGAACCATGGTCACTGCTGCTTCGTCGCCAACAGTAGAATCTTCCACATCATCTACCGGCAGGGCCACACCTCCATGGTCACCGCCACCCACATCACCTCTCTCTTGCCCTTCTTTTTCACTTTCATCCGCTCCACTGTCAGGATTCAAATCAACAGCAACGTTGGCCCTCGAAAACCGCCAGTTGTCTTGCAGGGCTTGGAGAAATCGGTCGAAGGGATCCATGACTTCCGGCTGGTGGGGGAAGCAAACCAAGCACAATGCTCAATGAACCAATCTCTGCAATGCTTTGCGATCCAAAGAGCGAGATGGCGCGAAGAGTGAACAATAGTCCAGAGAACGAGCAAGAGATCAAAGAATGCGCTCTATCAAAGGAACAAGTGCTCCAAGTAGGAATCAGCTGGTCCGATGATGGGGAATGATCTTGATTGTTCCAAGTTTCACCTTGACCGCATCTGTGTCAAGTAAGTTGACAAATGTCAGACCACCTTGAGTATGTAATAACTAAACGTTGCCAGTGGGCACACTTACTAACTTCTTGGCAGTTACAGCCGCTTTAGAACCTTACAATACCGTACTGTAGACCGCACCGTGGAGCCCGCACAGGACGGGTTGCGAAACTGGATTTTCAGGAAGATGGCTACAGCGATTTGTGTGGTGGATTGCTTGAGGTGCAGTGTGGCTATTGTGGTGTGTGGGTTCTCCAGCCAAGGCAGTAAACATGCTCTGTTCGCTGTTGGAGGTACTAGAAGTGACGTGGCTGGTGACCATTGCACTCCACAGCAAATTTGACAGGAAAGGTTGCAGGGTTGCTTACGGTGTAATGCTGTACATGTACGGTAGGTAAGACACATTGCTCAAAAATAGACATAACGGCAGAAAAGAAATCTTGAGTTCCCATTCGGTGTCACTAAATGTACAAGGTGAATGATTTAAACACCCATTGTTCGTTAAGTAATTGAAAGGCCAAATTTCTGTTTGAGCCAAATCATTCCAATAGTGATCTATGTCTGTATACCTTGATCATTAGATTCTATGGAATCTTGGAACTGTCCATTACCCCTACCTTACATGTTTCTTGTTTTTAATAAAATAAACTTGGTCTCATTTGCAGATGAGCCTGCCTGGGTAGAAGATCTCAGTAACCAATGCAGATTTTCTGACCCTACTTGGATGATGGACGAGGGGAAATCTTGGCGGAACACTTTCAAATTGAGCAGTTAATGTCTGTATACCTTGATCATTAGATTCTATGGAATCTTGGAGCTGTCCATTAGCCTGCCTGGGTAGAAGATCTCAGTAACCAATGCAGATTTTCTGACCCTACTTGGATGATGGACCAGGGGAAATCTTGGCGGAACACTTTCAAATTGAGCAGTTAATTTTAAAATGATAAATTGATTCAATTGTACTCTGTTTTTTGGTGCATCAATTCTACTAGCAGCAGCTTTCTTGCGGGTTATGGCATATGCCAGCTACAGTACATGTACTACTAGCAAAATTCTCGGTAGTGGTACCGTACCCAGAGTTTCAAAGGTTTTCATCTAAGTTCAACTCAGTACATGTAGCTACATGGACCGGAAAGATACCGATAGTGCTGAAAACAATATAGGTTCTTATGAGCAGGTTTGACTGCATTTATCGTAGGCCGAGTAAGAAAACACATTTTTTCCAAAGGAATGGACTTGAGTACTCAGTTGGACTCTGAGTTCACCGACAGCTTCTCTAAATGAGTCACTCTGAGTACTATGGTAATGCACTCAGTTCATTGGCATAGCCTCAAAAGACAATGTAGGGCATACCTACGGCATTTATCGAGCCCTGGAGTAGCTTCTAGAGTAGCATTTTGTTGACGAGCTGGCAAAAGTTGTTAAAGGAACCTGCAAGGAAATCTTGAGGAACAGTTGAGGCTTCAGCTTCCCCCTTCCAACTGCCTGTTCTGCCACTTGGCAGCAGCGGCTTCTTATAACTTGCTTCCAGTACTGGCTCTGGCTAGCTGGAGTACCCGTATGGTTCTTGGCTTTTTAAAAGAAGTTGGCAAAGTGTATTATGCTAGTCTATTTGCACACACCAGTGTCAGCTGCTGGAATTGTTACTAGAAGTCTACAGAATCAGATGATTCTATAGAATGGGGGAAAATCTGTAGAATGGTCTGATTCTATAGAATACCTGAGGAAGGTATACTAGAATTCTATAGAATCAGATCAATCTATAGAATCAAAGTATGTGGGAATCTGTAGAAATCATATTCTATAGAATCACACATCATATTCTATAGAATCACATATCATATTCTATTGAATCAATTAAATTTTCTCTTGTTTCTATAGAATCATCTTCTATTTTTTCTAATTCTATAGAATTCATATGCCCCCTGGGTCGTCTCCGTTTCCAGTACTAGTTTAACTTGTGTACTAATACAGGATAATGGTGAATAGAATCGAATGAATCATGTGGCTTATATTTAGGGTTTAGGTTTTGCAATTTTGAAGTCAACGTGTGTTAAGTGGAGGGTTGGCTCGCTTCCGCTGGGAGCTTGGTGTCTATATTCTTTTCCTCTGTTTCCCGCTCTTCGTCGTACTGGGGTATTCGGTAATAGGATCGTGAGCAAGTCGGCAGCTTTCTTCATACCATGTGGAGTGTCATCATTTGACTATTCGCAGGTGACACTTTGGCCGACGTGGTTCGTGGAACAGGTGGACGGGAGATGACGTATTTGGTTGCATTGGAACTGGGAATGTTTGCGAATAATATTGGAGTCCAGTATTGAGGATTTGAAAGTGAGGGCACGGGGGATTTATACGGGATGACGTAGGACTTACCACCGTTCTCCTGCTGGTGCTTTTCGAGAAGAGTTCCCAAGAAGGCCTCAAAGTTCATGCCGGGGGTAGTGGAAAACATGGGGAAGGGCCAGTGTGGCAGCTTGAAGGCGAACTGGTTGAGTAGAGGTGGGGGCGGGGGATGGTGTGCTGCGTAGTGGCTTGTAATAATGTTGCACGGGCACCAGTGATGGCCCGCATGCGCCGAAGTCCGATGCATCCAGGTTGTTTCGGTGAAATAAACGGACGTAAGACGTGAAACCGGGAGTTGACCACGAGGCCAAATAGAGTACACATGGCCCTTGTCGTCCTTGAGGAATTCGGATACAGTGTCGGTATTCGCCTTGATCGATCCAAGAATCGTCACAAGGTGAGTCATGATGTCGGAGTGGGTGATCAGCTCACTCCAGGTGTCATGGACCTTGTACACTTGTCTGTTCGTCGAGAACTAGGTAGGGTTCATCCTTCTTTGCCGGGTCTACACGTATTGCATGTAGGCCGGTTTAAAGGTTTCATTGAACCACTTCAAGGCCATTTCTGGGGGTTGGGATCTGGGGTAAGAAACGTTCACCAGTTGTTCGTCAACTTCACCTCTGGGGCACATATAACAAAGCCTCTTTGGTCATTAGCAGTACCGTTGGGTGCCTCGTACATAAGGAGCTTTTTCCCATCAGCAGAAGCGGGATCCACCAATTTGAATACCAACTCGATCATGTGCTTGTCAGCGAGGGCTTGAACAAAGGCCATCTTGTCTTTGGGTTTAACGCCTGTTTGCGGAGTGGTCTTTGCGTCGGTTGTACCATACACCCGGTAGCTTTATTTTAAACAAAGCCTGTGAACTTGAGGAACATTCCGGGGAAGGGGTACTCTTCGTCTTCCTTGAGGTTGCTGGGAATTACAGCGTGGAACTCACAGGAGTTGAAAGGATCTCTTGCTTTGTTGCCGCCGGCCTTTTTCTTCTTGCTGTTGATACCCGCGGAAGTAGGGGTTCGATTGCGACGACGTGTGTTGATGTCGGGTGTTTGGGAAGACATGGGTAAGGAGTTCTGAAAACTTGAAGTCCAAAAGAGGAAGGTGAGTGGCAATGTTGAAAGGAAAAACATTGTCAAACAGAAGGAGGTAAAATAGAAAGTACTCACGTGGGCAGGAGAGATGACTGATGGGTTGGCTGCTAGGTAGGATGAGGGATGTTTGAGGTTTTGCTGAACCGATTTGTGACTGTTTCAAGATGATCGATGCGATAGGAATGGATGCATATATACATTTTCAAAGCAAAGAAAGTATATAT